>JASANA010005682.1:0-26622 GCA_030248095.1 Ptycholaimellus sp. GST1_10 | reverse complement strand
GGGAGCTTTGTCTGGGGAGACAAAAGAAGGGGAGGGGAATGTGGAGCCAAACTACGCAGCCCGCCGCCTTTGCCGCGGCCCTGCTCACGGACGTTGTGGCGCCCGGACAAGTGCAGCCGTCGGAGAAGAGGCCGCACTGGCAGAAATTGTTTTCACCTGGCAAACGCCCCCGCTCTCTTCTCGCCTCACTCCAGAGACCAGTGATGCTCTCAGAAGTGGTTGGTCAGCAAAGGGAGCAGAAATAAAGGACAAAATGGAAAATGGCTTGAGAAATATGCATTTCCATGCTTGGCCGCCCAGTGTCTTAGCTTCGCGAAATTTCGGGTTCTACGCGCAATAATTCGCTTTTCCATTCACCGACAACTAGTTGTGAGGCTGCACCAGACGCTGCTTACTGACCTGAGCAGTTGATGCCAGCTTCTGTGGGCGGAGCAACGAGCAGCAGTAGAAAAAGGAGGGCGCAGACTTGAGCCTTCATATTCAACCAGTTCTTTTTCTTGAAGTCGTGCGAATTCGGCTTATGGAAGAGCTTGACTGAAATGATTTTGCGGACGCTTTTATGCTGCCTTGTTTGCCATGCCAGCTGATGCAGACGTCCATTTATAAAGTCAAATTTTTAGGCATCTAGGATTATTGGCTCGGTAGAATGCGAAATGAGTTTTTTAAACCTAAAGAGCTGACGTAGGATTCTGCTTAGCCTTCTGTTGTTTTTTGCTAGAAGCTTTTTTTATTTTATATAGGGTGCTATTGCCGTATGTCATCTACCATAGAGTTGCGATCTACCTATGATCTACCTGTGATCTACCCGTGATCTATCTGTGATCTACCACTTTTTGATGTACCACTTTTTGATGTACCACTCAATTTCTAGTAGAATTTTTGTCATAGTAGATGCAGAAGAATATAAAGCTTTGAATCACAGTCATTGTCATCACAGATTAGGCCATAAATCTATGTCGCACATCAGCAAGAAAGGAAAGAAACTGATCGTCTTGGTTCCAAACGCGGTAGCAGTACTCATCCAGGTGGCCTTGGAGGAGATGGCGATTGCCACCCTGCATCAGAATCTTGATTTTCGCATCCAGCCAGGTTCGCTCGATGCCTTGGGTGCTACTGGAGCTACTGGAGTGCTCGAATCTTGTGTGTAGTGCTTAAATATTATGTGCAGTGCTAAAATCTTATGGTAGATCACATACGGCAATAGAAACATTTTACCTTTTTTGACCTCTAAGTGTAACAACTGTAAAAACTGTAAAAACCCAAAAAAGGTTATGCTGCCTACTGGTGATGTTTAAAGTTAATTTTGAGTATAGAGATGAAATGGGCTCAAAAAGTAGATATGATTTGATACCAATCAACCATAGTTAAAAACCTGGTCTTCATGGGCATCTACCAGGCCATGGTGTACAAGCAGCTCATCATCAACTTCGTCTTGGGGTAATCTTAAGGATTTTTTGCCTCGAACTCTGCACCATATAGGTAATTTTGGGTGTACATTACGAATCTGGTGTCCATTTGCTTCCATCTTGTCATCATGGGCGGCTTCTACCAGGCCATGGTTTACGTACAAGCAGCTCATCATCAACTTCGTCTTGGGGCAATCTTAAGGATTTTTTGCCTCGAACTCTGCACCATACAAGTAATTTTGGGTGTACATTACGAATATGGCGTCCATTTGCTTCCACCCTGTCATCATGGGCTTCTACCAGGCCATGGTGTACAAGCAGCTCATCATCAACTTCGTCTTGGGACATTCTTCAGGATTTTTTGCCTCAAACTTGGCACCATATAAGTAATTTTGGGTGTACATTACGAATCTGGTGTCCATTTGCTTCCACTTTGTCATCATGGGCTTTTACCAGGCCGTGGTATACAAGCAACTCATCATCAACTTCGTCTGGGTCATTTTTAGGGATTTTTGGCCTCAATAACAGCACTATTGGGGCATAGATTATGAATTTTTCATCCATTTGCTTGCACCTTGCATTCAAGGGCTTCCACCAGGCTGTGGTAAACAAGCAGCTCATTATTAACATCATTTTAAAGCTTCAGAAGGTTATTTGGCCTTTGGCTGTTCAAAGTTGATGAAATTACTGAAATTGTAAATCTCTGATTCAGTGCGTTTTGTCTCTTAGCTGATCTTTTTATAATGCTTGCAATTAATATAGCTTGGGGATCAAGGTGATGGGATTTATTGGATTCATATTATCATGAAACTATCTTGGGCTATAATGTAAGGCGATGAAATTAAATTTGACTCTTATTGTGAAATTATACTTGCAAAATGTTTAACCTCTAAAGAGCTAAGAGAGCCCAGAAAATTTTCACCATTATAATATTGTAATTTTATGGCAGGTTAAAGTAAAGCTTGAAAAACTTTAAATAATTTGCACAAATGCTCTGCATTAAGATTTTCATCAATGTTGGGAACAAAAGAAAAAACTGGGAAAACTAATAAACTTAGTTTTTCAAAATAATATTTTTTCTTAGTAATGCGTATTGTTTTTCTCAATATTAACCAATATTTAGTTTTTATTTTTGACCGCGGAGCGGCCCGAAGGGCCGCTCCGCGGTCTATAGAGGTTACTCAACTTTTGTCCCCATATATATGTATGTATATATGTATATATTTCTGGAAATGCTGGTCCTCACCGAATTCTCAACGGATTGGAACAAACTTTTTTTTTCCTGAAAGGTAATGCAATTTTAGGAAGATCTGGAGGGGTGGAACCGGTTTCCGAGCATTTGAAACATTACTTATTTGGGTAGAAAGGCTTGAAAATTGCAATATACAGTTTTTGTGCTGTAGCACCTGTAATCTTGAGAATTGCACAGACAACTTGAGTTTTTTTGTTCACAAGTTGTATATAACGATTCCAAATCTGTGCTTACTTTTGAAAATGGTTGAGAAACCACAGACTTGCCCTCTTGAGTGACAAAATTTCACACATGACAATAGCCTCAATAATTAGTAGCAGCTGAACAGCTGATAGTTGCACAGACGACTTGAGTTTTTTTGTTCACAAGTCGTATATAACGATTCCAAATCTGTGCTTACTTTTGAAAATGGTTGAGAAACCACAGAATTTTCCTTTTGAGATGCAATGATCACCTTCACAGCAGAATTTTTCCTTAATTTTTGAATTTTACTAAATGTGGATGTGTAAGCGCTCCGCGGTCACCTATTGCGCTTTGCGCCATATACTTGTTAGCTCTATCTGAGCAAGCATCCTAAGGTGTCCAAAATTTTCTGTGCTCTCTGAGCTCTTTAGAGGTTCAAAATTTTGTAAGTATAATTTCACAATAAGAGTCAAATTTAATTTTATCGATCGCCTTATAGCCCAAGGTAGATTCATGATAATATGAATCTAATAAATTTCCTTGATGCCCAAGCTATATTGATTGGAAGCATTAAAAAGAGATCAGCTAAGAGACAAAACACACTGAAGCGGAGATTCACAACTTCAGTGATATTTCTGGTATCACCGGCAAGCTATATTGATTCTTTTTTCTCTTTAAAATATTTAAGCCGCAGTGATGGTCAAAGGTCACGGGTTTTCATGTCGTATGTGATCAAGAACTTTGAAAACTTCATTTCATTTATGCAGTGCTTTGCTTTCACTGTATCCTCCGGGTTATTTGCCGAAAAAAACAACAACAACCCAATAAACTATTTTTCATTGCGTTGCCCTTACAGCCATGTTTTACAGTTTTTTATCCGTTTTCGTTCTGGCGCGTGCTGCTAGGATAACTTGAAGGGACAAAAGTGGCGGACTCTTTAATGCATCCAGCGAGGCATGTCAGAAAGACCACCCAGTTCGAAAAGTGCATCTGGGAGTTACTACGGAAACAGTCCAAAACCAGTCGCCAGTCCTTTCACCTTATTTCCCCTCGCCAATTGCTCACATCGAGTGGCCTAAAGCAAACTTAGCAACATTGCGAGCGTGAATAAGAAGTTAGATGACAAAGTTATTCGCAAATAAAACAACTGACGTGCCCTTAGCACTTCAGTGAAACTTGCTGGTCTGGTACGCCTTCCCCAGAAAAAACCAGGCCCGAAAAAATTCCACTTGGAGCATCCATGGGCAAAGAATGCTTCGTCTGCTGCCTGGAGCAGAGGCAGTTCCACCGCCTGCCCTGCAAGCACGAGCTCTGCCCTGCCTGCTCTCAGCAGCTGGACAAATGCCCGCAGTGTCGCCAAGCCTTCTCCAGCCAGGCGCTTGGTCTTCTTTCTCCTTACTCATCCTAAACGACTCTGCTGAAGGAGGTGGAGCTGGCCGTGTACGGGCCGTTGGTCTGCGAACTCTGCGACGAGGCGAAGCCGGCCAACGACTTCTGGTGGTGTCCGGACTGCTGGCACTGCTTCTGCAGCCTTTGCTGCCTCGCCGTTCATGACAAGGCACACCAGGGGCTCCAGCGTTTTGGGTATCACCCTCCCCCCCCACTCCAAAGCACCAAGAGCAAGCACCAAGCCGTTGAGGAAGGAGGCGGTGAAGACTGTGGCTGAGCATCTGGCCTTTGAGCAGCGGCGCCAGTTGCACTCCATTTTCCGTCTCCGCTAGTCATCCAGTTTAGAGGAAGACTGGGTGACTCAGCAAATGCAGGGGCACTAGCCGATGCGCTGCTCCCGGGGAGTTGCCAACTATCGCAGTGCCTGGCTCAGACCTATGGGACAGGAGAGTTGGAGGCTGCCGACCCCAACGGCCTCATACCAGCTCTACCACCCGCCTTCAGCATTGACAGGGCACGGAGGCTGGCCAAGTAGCCTTTGAGATGAGTGCTAGTGAACGCTGGAGCCTTTTGGGTTGATTGAGGTCCTGCCTGGCGGCAGCTGGGAAGGAGGAGAAGGAAGATGGGCTCCTGCTGGAGAAGCTTCAAATGCTGGGTGTGGAAGAGCTGGCAGAAATTGTGAAGAGCGGTTTAGCGTCGCTCAGTGAAGGGCCAGGCCCAAGTGCTGCATGCAGGTTCAAATCATAGTCAGCCGAATATCAAATGTTTAAATGACGTTTTTTGAAAGATTCAGAAGAGAGTTGCCGAAAAATTTTGACTCCTATTTTTATATTTTTTTCAAAATTACACTATTTTTAGGCTTTCTTTTATAGCACAGACCACGTACAGCGAGTCGCTGAACAACCTGACTTCGAAGACGTAGACTCAGGATCAGATTCTACAATTTCCCAAACCTCTGATCTACAAGTAACAAGTTCAAAGATTCAAGTTACTTTCATGCTCAAATTGATGTCATGTTATAGTTCATTATAATACGGGGAGCTTGTGATTATCTGGAAACCTTGTTTCCCCCACAGCTGCTAGATTACCACCCGCCGATGAATATGGTAGAAAAAACTGCAATTCGAACAAAAGATGGTTGGATTTTAGATTCTACATATAAATTCTACATAGATTTTACATAGAAAAATTTAGGCTGACGCATAGTCCTAATCAAGTTTCCCCCCCATGGAAGTGTATCTAAGGAAAATTGTGTCTTGGGGGGGGGCTAGGTGTCAAAAGTCTTTGGGGGGGGGGACTAGTCGTCGATTTCGACGCCTAGTCCCCCCAAGACACAATTTCAACTATTTTCACCTAGTTTCACCAAACCCGTATTCAACTAGGGGACGAGTTAGCGCAGGGTGTATGTGGTAAGTAAAATCTTGTTTGTGGCAAGTAAAATCTTGGAGGGGGGAACCTTCATGGGGGACTTTCATGAAGGGGGGGGGTTATTGTATTGCTTGGGGGGAACTCTCATGGGGGGGAAACTAGGTGTCAGCCAAAATTTATATATGGTTTTATCTCTTGAACTTCTGCATCCAATCCCGTAACTGTAGCTGCTAAACTTAGCAAATCAACTGCTTCCAGGGATTATTTTGTACGGAGAAAACGCGCTGAAGCTACAATTCAGTTCTCCGCTGAAGAAAGTGACAAACACATTATACCTGCCCAACACTCCGAAGTTGTCTCGTACGGGTGCTACGATGGTGAAGCTTCGTCAATTTACTTACTTAATTGGCGGTGAGACGTCATCAGGTAATGCATTTTATCTCTTTTGGTCAAAGCTTTGTTTGCCTAGCATGAAAGGTCCAATTTTTCGGTTTTCAAATAATTCTTGTTTAAGTTTTTTGGAGCTAGCGAGCGATTTTTCATTTCAGAAGCAAAACTTCAACAGGTGTAACAAATCGATGCGAAATTCTGGTCCCTGCGCCAGGATGGAAATGGCAGTATTGGAAAGAGGGGCCGCCCTTAAACTACCCAAGAGTGGGACATGCATCGGCAGCTGTTGATGACCTTATTTACGTCGCGGGTGGCCGAACCAATGATGGCTCTCTTCTCAAAAGCGTGGAAATTCTTGATACTTCCCAAATGCCGCGTCAGTGGACCGTCTCACAATGTACGTTTACTTGATTTTATGGAGAGATCAGTGACGCATATTATCTTTTCCTCATTTTATCACATTTGGGGAGTTATATTTTTTTCTAAATGATATGCACTTTCCCGGATATGGAACCGCAAAATTTTCCTCTTTATCAACTTTCATGTTGCAGTGTTCCAGCTTACTTTGAAGGAGAGTGGGGCCAGGGGTTGCAGACCAGGCTTATCCGTTTGGCTTCCAGCAGGCAGCTATGGCTACCGTGGACAACACTGTCTATCTGGCGGGCGGAATGGACGAAAGCGGCAGAGCGCTTAACTCTCTGCTATTTGCAACTGACTCCAATTGGAAGCGAGTCAGTAATTCCTATGGGGGAGCCCGACTGAGAATGCCTCGGGCAGAGCACCGCCTGCTTGCCTCCGACGGCCAGCTTTATGCCATCGGCGGTCGATCGAGCAAGGGGCAGATCGATGAGCCTACTTCGCGGTCCATCGAGGTGCAAAACCTTTGCTGCTCTCAATTGCTTTAATTAAAGTGACAAATGGCTGCATTTCAAGTGGCAAGTCCGTTGCATTCATTTTCAGGTACTGGACACAAGATCGACAAGTCCTGAATGGGAGGTGATGAAGGAGCGGCTGCATTTGCCAGCGCTTTCGGCCACTATCGTGCCTCTGAGTACGCTCCAATCTCGACACTGAATCATCTCTTGGGCTTGGTCATTGACGCCTCTTTGTAGATTCGATTTTCCGCCGCCTCTTACTCATGTGACAATCCTTTTGCAAGAAACAGAGTGCATGGTCCAATTCTCGCAGCGAAGAAAAAGGAAACTTCGAATAATGCTAAGAAAAATATTTTTGAAGAAGATGCCGGTTATCGCAAAAAAGTGCACTGATCACCTAGTTTGTCGCTCGGCAGTAAGCGAGTATTCCGTGAAAACAATGATGCGGTGTTTTGGATATGTGTCAATACTGTTGGACAGAAAGCTTTCCGTTTTGTTTCGGTGACCGAAAAACGATAAAGAATGTAATGTAGCAGAACGTAGGGATGATGCCCATGATCCCCTATGAGAGATCCCTCCCTACCGTTTGTCTTAACCTCCCCCCTTCGAAGAATCCCCTCCAATTTAATTGACTAACAATGTTGTGCGCGAGCCCCCTCCCCCCCCCCCCCCCCCAAGCCCTTGGAATGGGAGCATAGCTACGCCCTTCTCCTGGTAGGGGAAAAGCCCCTACTCCTGGGCATAGACAAGCTCCGACTCACTCGGTATAGATAAAGACTAAGGTTTTACTATTGGGGGGGGGGATTGGAGAAATCTCCTCCAACTGTCCCCCCCAAATGAAATATTCCCAACTGCCCTCAAGTTGTAGTTGGCTTTCTAGAATGTCGCGTGGGTGACTGCGTGAACGGGGCCCAAGACCGAATTGAAGACGACTGCGATTTCTGCCAAGCTACCCTTCTAGTCCGCAACCAGAAGCATGGGATTCGGAATGTGTCAGACTACAACCTCTACTGTTACTGCGAAGATCAGCTCAAGCTTCCCGTCGGCTACCAAATCTTCCTTCAACCTCCCAGCTCCACTCAGCCTGTTTTCCAAATGAAATGCGATAACTATTATTGTACTACTACGTATCAAAGCGCTATGCACAATATAGTGAAGCATGACTGGCCTTTCCTGGATAATTGGCCGGATAGAAATCTTTATTTGCTGACCTGTTCCACTGGCCTTGCGCATTCTATGAGTTCACGGATGGCAAACAATTGTTACTACTGCGGCGCTGTGCTGGTGCGAAAGATTGGCGCTGAAATCGACGACTAAGTGGCCTACAGCATTCATCGGTTCTGCGATTATGGCCCTTCCATTCCACAGCCTTATGAGGTCGTCAAGATCAATGGCCAGCCTCTCTACGGGAGCAGCTAGAGTCCTGTTCTAAGAGCAGTACATTGTGGTAGGCTACTTATGTCCCTGCCTGATAGTGTCCCATCCTAGATTATTGGGCCTGCCACATTGGTTATCAGGTAAGCAAAGGCATTTTGCAAAGTTGTCTTTTGGCGCAAATCCTGGATTTTGTAAACTTAAAATTGGTGTTTTCTTAAAACCGTAAAAGCTGGATCAAACTCGTTATGGTGAAAAAAGACGGCACTTTCGATGGCGCTTGCAAAGGCGGCAACAAGAACAATTGGCCCAGAAGATGAAAAAAAGCTTCCGAATCACAGCCCTTCGAGACAAAGGAGGTGGGGAAAGTAGAGGAGAGTAAAGGAGAAGCTGTGATCGCTGGGAGCTGTGAAGAGGAGGCTGTTTATGCGGCGACCCTCCTGCTGGCAGAAAGGACGCTGCAGACGCAGGCGGGGCTGGCGGCGGAGGAGGTCTTTGAGCCAGTCCTCCGCCTCCTCCTCCCACTCCTCGTTCACGGAACCGAAGAGGTCGACAGCCTCCCAGCAGAAGCTTCGACCGCCTGCCAGACACGCCAGCAACACGCCCTCCACCTCGTCGTTCCAACAGAAGTTCCCCGTCTGCAGCTTGGCAAGGCCTGGGCACTGCTGCAGCAGCTCCAGGAGAAAGTCTCCCAGATCCACAGGCTCCGCGAAGTCTGAAGCTTGACAGAATTGGCAGAATTTTCACTTCCTAACTGAATCAAACTGAGAACAGTTGTGAGAAGGAATATATATTGTTTGCTAACATTTTGGTATTTTGATAAAACACCGCGAAATTCTTTTTGGAATAGGATTTTCGTATTTTGTGATTCTAACATAATTTTTAGTCTTTCTCGAAATCATTCCAGCTGAATGCCTGGAACTTATTTATTCCTACTTCGTTGAAAATGTAGCAAATGAGCCAGATTGGACCAACCGCCATTCAATTGAAGCTTTTGCAGAGAAGTAGGCAGTGCAGAGACAGGGACAGGGAAGATTTGCTCGATTGGCGTCAGCCACAGGGAATCCGGAGACAGCTTGATCAGAGGGAGCGGAGCCTCTGAGAGGCCAGGGAGGTGCAGGACACTGCTGACCTCCCCTTCCACGGACTCCAGCCGCCCCATCCCATCACGCCTGGCAGCCAGGACAGGCGCTCGTAGCAGTCTCTGTCCCCTATCACTAGCCGAAGGTGACGCAGTTGAGCCAGCCCAAAGCGCCCCAGCTCCTCCAGCTCCAGCAGTCGACGCTGCCAGCCGTAGACCGCCCCAGGCTGCCAGGTGATGTTCAGGTGGAGCTTCGTCAGCTGGCTGAGGTTCCAGCGACTCCCCGCTGCCTGGAGCAGGTCCCGGATGGCGCCTTCTTTCTCCACCGCTTTCATCTGCAGTGCAAAAGCCTTTCCTCACCAGGCTATGCCTCATATTCAGAGGGGACGTCAAAGGATCCCTGCTGACATGAGGACCGCGTGAGGCTGAGGCAGTGGGAATCAGTGTGCTGGAGGTGGCCGAGGCTGGAGTGTAGCTGGAGAGAGGTGGGCTGGACGTGGCGGTCGACGGCTGTGCGAAGTCTGCGGCAGGTGTGCTGAAGGCTGGCACAGTCAGCGAGGCTCAGCTCATCCAGGATTCGCTTCTCCACATGCGGCACTCTCTCCAACAGACTCAGGAACACTGTCCCCTTGCTATCCATCGCACTCTCCATCTGTGAAAAACATTGGTCAAAAACAAAGATTCAAATTGTGTGAAAGTGGCACCGTTCTATCAATGCTTATAGAAATCCTTAAAGTATCAATGCTTATAGAAAATGCTTATAGCTTATATTTGCTCCATAGTTTTGCTGCTGCAGTTGAATGCACAAAAATATCACCCCGATTTCTGGCGCTGCCTTTTCGATGACAATTGCGTTTCAGGAGTTCCGAAATGCGCGTGTTTAAGAGACATTATACATAAGACGTTAGATGTTGGTGGAAAAGTCATTTTTTGACTTTTATAAACTGATATATCTAATAAATAGTACCATCGTCAAGCCGAAAGTAAGCTCTTTTCTCCCAAAATATCAGTTAACCCGAGTGTAAAGCCAAGGAAATGTCCCTACTACTAGTGGAATCTGCTTGTGGGACATTTGCATTTTGTTTTCGCGCACAGTTCAACAACTCTTTTCATGCGCGCTCAAACAAAATACAGGTGACACAGCAGATTCCACTAGTAGTAGGGAAATTTCCTTGGCTTTACACTCGGGTCAACTGATATTTTGGGAGAAAAGAGCTTACTTTCGGCTTGACGATGGTACTATTTATTTCTTCAACTTTAAACATGTAGAAATAAAATCGTGTTAACTTATGTTCTTTTTTATATTGTTGGTTATATATTTAGTTAAACTTTTATTAGATAAATAAATTATTAATAATTAAATAAATAAATTTATTTAAAAAAACCACATCAAAAAGTATCGAAAATTAAAAATAGAATGAAAATTTATTGGCAAACTGAAAAAAATGGGAAATTTTCTTGCCTTTACACTCGAGGCAATCGATTCTTGGGAGAAAAAGGTTTACCTTCGGCTTGCCGATTGTACCAGTTATTTCCTCAACTTTAAATGCACAAAAATTAAAATGAATGCCACAGAAGGAATCAAACCTGCCAGTTTCATCCAACTGTCCCTTCGTTTACACCACTACACAATTTTAAAGCTAGGACATATATGCACATCAATCGAAGCCAAATGACAGTTCAAGATGGCAAAATTCTTGAAATTTCGAAAGGTCTCAGCATTGTTTGAAGCCTTGTTCATGTGGCAACTTATTCGTCTTGTTCATTGGTGGAAAGTAAGTATGTTTTCCACATGGCCAAGATCTTAACAAGTCTAAAATGTTACAGCATGCAAAGCTTATGAATTTTCAATCGTTAGAAAGATCTAGACAAGATCTAACACAATCGTAATTTATTTTGAGACAAATGAAATCCATTTTGAGCAAAAATTTTAACAGATTCACATCATTGATATTGGTCCATCAAAAATTCAACTGCTCATTCATAAGCAGGCGGCAATTTTGACACAAAAAGGGTAAATGCTGTAAATAAACTAAATTCCTTAAAATTGAAACAAATAATAAAGTTTCTATTTTTTAAATATACAAAAAAATAATTTCTTATTAAACTTTTTGAAATTATTAAAAAACAAAACTGAAATCTATAAGGAATGAGCAATGGTAAAGTTACGTCATGGAGGAAGATTGTTTTATGATCATTTATAATATGGAGGGAAAAGCATTATAACATTACGACGGGGGCTATTATGCGGGTTGAAAAGGTGACCTCAGAAAACAACGCCATTCTCACTCAGTTTAGGCTTTTTCCAAGCGGTTTGCTCTAAAGATAGTCCGATTAGCAAGGCCAACTACCAAAAAAACATACAGCCTCATGGAGCCACAAGAAAAAAACTTTTTCTGTGTGTCCCCGGCCTGGACTATTTTTTTCACCTACATTTGGAAAAAGGCGAAAAATTTTTGTTGTCGTTTTCTCATCATGTTATGTTTATTGAATAGAGCTTTCTCTGACGCATCTGGGATAGTAATTCGTTTTTCCTAAATAGGAAGATTGAATGAGTTATGGTCTGTTGAAAATCGTCAAAATGCAGGTAAATTCGAATTATCTTCTAATATAAGACGAATTCTATTCTACTCAATCTTATAATGTTTCTGTTCAATGTGTTCAATGTGTTTCCCTGTGTTTAATACTATCATATCTGGTACCATCGGCAAGCCAAAAATAAGTCTCTTTTCTCCCAAAATTGAAAATGCCCCGAGTCAAAAGTCAAAGAAATATAACTTCTACTACTTGAATCTGCTGCTTGACAGTTGCATTTTGTTTTTGGCGCGCAGTTCAGAGGCTCTTTCCATGCGCGCCCAAAAACAAAATGCAGATGACGCAGCAGATTCAAGTAGTAGAAGTTATATTTCTTTGACTTTTGACTCGGGGCATTTTCAATTTTGGGAGAAAAGAGACTTATTTTTGGCTTGCCGATGGTACCAGATATTTCTTCTACTTTTAGTATTTAAATACACAAAAATAAAAATAAATGCTTATTAAGGATTCGAACCTGCCAGTTTCGCCCAGCTGTCCAATCGCTTAAACCACTACACCACTGGTGCATATGTCAACATAGCTTAACTTCAGATTTATCAATAATAAATTACCTGATGAGGCCCAAGGACCCGGGGAGGGGGGGAAGAAATGAATACCTACTATCGTCCATTGAATAGATGCGGAGAAGAAGAAGGAGAAGAAGAAGAAGAAGGAGAAGGAGTTCGGACAAATGGTTTTGCGTAATTTTCTCTTGTGTTCTGCCATTTTTGGGCAAAATCTCGCGAGTTTTGGTCAATTTGATGATGCTCTTTCCAATGCAAAAAGAATCAGAACGAATGGACGTTTCTGTGAAGCACAAAATCCTTATCAATTTTAAGATCTAGCAATAACCCCTAAAACGTACACCTGGGTCGAAAAGAGGGGCTGGGCGCTGACACTCCGCTAACGCTCCGTTTGCGCCAGCCCAATAACTGGTACCATCGGCAGGCCAAATGTGGGGCTCTTTTCTCCAAAATTTGCAATTGCCTCGAGAAAAAAGTCAAGGAAATACATTTCCTACTAGTGGAATCTGCTGCTTGGACACTTGCATTTTGTTTTTGGCGCGCAGTTCAGTGTCTCTTTCCAAGCGCGCCCAAAAACAAAATGCAGATGACGCAGCAGATTCCACTAGTAGGAAATGTATTTCCTTGACTTTTTTCTCGAGGCAATTGCAAATTTTGGAGAAAAGAGCCCCACATTTGGCCTGCCGATGGTACCAGTTATTTCTTCCACTTTTAATATAGGACAAAATGTATAAATACAAATTTTGTATTGTTGATTATATGTTTAATTAACAATTTATTCGATATATAAAAAATTAGAAAAAACTTGTTCAAAAAATATGACGAAAAGAAAATATTCGAAATTGAAAAATACAATGCAAAATTATTGGCACAACTTATTTTACAGAAATTTTCTTGACTTATACTCCGGGCAGTCGATTTTTGAGAGAAAATAGCATTAATTTTGGCCTGGCGATGGTAGTAGTTGATTTCTCAACTTCAAAGAAACAAAAATAAAAATTAACGTTTGCCAATGATTCGAACCTTCGAGTTTCTTCCATATGCGCAATCGCTTTCACCACTACACCACTGGTCCATATAATTCATAGTGTAAATGAAGAGCTAAGATTAAATAAATACTTGAGGCCCAGGGACCCGGGGAAGGGGATGGGGGGAAGAAATGAATACCTACTATCGTCCATTGAATAGATGCGGAGGAGAAGGAGAAGGAGAAGGAGAAGGAGAAGAAGGAGGAGTTCGGACAAATTGTTTTTTGCATTTTTCATGGGAAAATAATTAGTTTTATGCAAAAGTCAAAAAAGAAACTATAGTCAATTCGAAGTTGCTCTTTCCAATGCAAAAAGAATCAGAAAGATTGAAGCTTCCTGTGAGGCGCTAGAGCCTTATCAAAATTAAGATCTAGCAATAACCCTCAAAACATACACCTGGGTCGAAAAGAGGGGCTGGGCGCTGACACTTCGCTAACGCTCGCTCGCGCCAGCCCAATCAGCAAGGCAACCCGCATAATAGACTTTTAGTGTATAAGTGGCTTGCTTTTCCATACTTGTTAATGGACCTCGTTCCTAATACTTGGTTACATTGTGCAGGCATTTAAAATGTGATCAATTTTGATTTTAATGCAAATAATGGTCCAGTTTTATATTTTTTTCGTCAGGCCTAAAATGATTTAATATGAATTAAAAAACTCACTAAAACCCCTAAAACATACACCTGGGTCGAAAAGACGCTTCGCTAACGCTCGCTCGCGCCAGCCCAATATATATGAGGACTAAAGTTTAGTAACCTCTATAGACCGCAAAGCGGCCCTTCGGGCCGCTCCGCGGTCAAAAATGAATCCTGATTGCTCAACCAGTTTTTCAACACTTTGTAATCAGAAATTATGGCTTGTCAAATCGGCTAATAAAGACGGATCAAAATGGGGAACGAAAATGAAAAATTATGCTGATCTGAGCTTAAGGCATAATGAAAAACGTCTTAAAGGTGTGACTGACTATGTCTCTTGGTAGAATGAAAAATCACAAAATCGCAACGAATAACTGATGATGGGAGTCTTTGATGTCGGGCATTCATTGCCAATCCTTAAATCGGAGAAAAACATATTTTGGCGGTAGCAAGAAAGGAAATGGTAATACATCTTCATCGTCGGCAATTTTGGGAATGTTGAAGTCGTTTTCGACGGTGAACAGGGAGTTTCTGTATTGTTCCAGCAGCCATTCTGGAACTTCCTGATTGCCTTTAAGCAGCTCCTGCAATGATCGGCCTTCTGCAGTAAAAAATATCCTGGAAAAACGGGGCAATAAATCTCTCACAAATCCATGGATCGATTCTACTTTTAAATTTTAAGGTTTATTGTGTCAAAAGCTTACTTTGACAAAGCGTGAAAATGGTCAAATTCGAACAAAAATATCTTTGCGGTTAGCATAAAATGTGGCATGTTTCGAGCACTAATTCCTGAGCAAACTTCAATTAAGCATCATAGGCAGACTTTGTTACCCCCTGACCGGCAATGTTTTAATGGGCCATATAAATAGGCAGACCTTGGCCAATCGGTCGGCGATGATGTAGTCTCGGTCGTGGTCAAAGAATGAGGTGGCGCGGCCGCTGTTGCCCTGGCGCCCCGTGCGGCCCAGCCTCGCCACCTGCTCCATCAACATTCTTCTTTTCAACCATCCTCCAATATTTCTTACATATTCCTCAATGCTGCCCGGCAGATCCATGTTGATCACGTGCTCCACGCCTTGAATGTCCAGCCCGCGTGCCGCAACGCTCGTAGCAATCATGAAGGCCGTCCTCCCACTGCAGTTTATTGTCTCGATCGATACAGAGGATGAAGTGATGGTGTAACCAGTGAAAGCTCTGGAGGGCCTCGTCGCGTTCAGACTGCTCCAGGTCCCCGTGGATGAGGCTGTGGGGGAGGCGATTGTGGGTGAGGAGCTTGGAGACGGCGTCCGCTTCCCGCTTCTTCTCCACGAACACCAGTGTCTTCTGGCACCAGACATGCGTCCTCAGAGCGCGGGCCGCTGCTCTGGCGCTCCGTAGCTCCCGGCGAAGGAGCTGGACCAGCGTTTTCTTCTTCTCCGCCTTCTTCACCGCCAATATCTGCTGCTGGACAGACTGGCGGACACTGTCGACGTAGACGAAGGCCGCGTTGTCGTCGATGAATTCCTGGGCCATCTTTTGCGTCTCGTGGGGGAAGGAAGCGGCGAATAGGAGCGTTTGTCGGCGCTCCCGTCCCGGCATGCCCTCCGCGATGAAGATTTGCCGGGTCTGGGGGTAGAAATCGCCGTCAAGCAGCCTGTCCGCCTCGTCCAGGACGAGGACCTTGAGGTGCTCCAGACTGAGCAAGCCGGCTTTCAGGAAGACGATGAGGCGGCCGGGGGTGGCGATGAGGATGTGGCGCTCCAGCTGCTCCACCTGCTCGGCCAGGGGGACGCCGCCGTGGATAAGGCCGACGGTGGCGACGGTGCCGTGGGCCAGCATGCGAGCCAGCTGCTGTGTCTGCTGGGCCAGCTCGTGTGTAGGCTCGAGGATGAGGGCTTGGGGGGTGCCATGGGTGGTCTTTGGGCTGTCGACGAGACGATGGACGATTGGGAGGAGGAAGGCGGCCGTCTTGCCGCTCAGTGCCGGGGCCCAGGCTATCAGGTCGAGTCCTGTCTTCAGGATGGTGGGGATGGCGTACTGCTGGATGGGCGTAGGCTGGACGTAGCCGAGACGATGGAGATTGGCGCAGATGGCCAGTGGGAACTGAGCCTCCTCCAGACGGTGCATGGGCTCCGCAGTGTTGGTTGTGTGGCACTGACTGCAGAGGCCTTGGATGGGGCGAGATTTCTTGGCGTGGTCCCGGAAAAGCTGAGCTGCTGGCATCTCGTCCCCAGCCTCCTCACCTGCAGCCCTGGTGATAGGCTTGGTTGAAGAGTGGTGAGGAAAGCGGGCGTGTACTGAACGACTCTGAGCTACAGCAGCCACAACCGCAGTGACAGCCGGAAGGGGTCGAGCGAGACTCCATCGCTGTCACAGCACTGGCAAACAAGTAGAGGGCAAAAATCAGCCCAGATAAAGCCTAGCCGGATTGCCACTTTCAAGCCATAGGGTAAAATGCTTTGTTTTGATGCAAAAGTAAAAGGTTAGTGCGTGAGTCACAGTGGCGTCTGTCCCAGCCAGATTGGCCGAGTAGCCTAGATTTGTGCGCGAAAGCTCGACTGCGCCAATTGCGCGTTGTAGAAGGAAGGTATTGAAGTTATTAAATTCAATTGTGTCCCATCAAATAAATTAAATAGAATCAAAAAGCTTCATCTCAATTTTACAACCCCATTTTGTTGAGCGTTTTTATTTTAATACTAAAATATGTCTACTGTTTTGTACTTCAAATTGGTTTATTTATTCCAAGAAATCTTAATCAACGTTCAACCGTGATAGAAAAAATGGTATTAGCGAAAGAAATGAGGACAGGCACGGAAAGCAAAAAGGATGCATTCGAGTGCGGTCATGAGAGAGGCGCCGAGAAAGACGCCGGTTGCTCCTCCAATGGAGCCCACAAAGTCCGTCCAAATCATCGACTCTGTCTCCGACGTTGTGGTCACCTAACAACTATTTCTTCAATCCTGACGCCAGCAGTATCTCTATTTACCTCAAAGCTGTCAAAGAAGACGTTCACGCTGAAAAGTTCCGCCTTTTCTTCCGTCGAGGAAGGGCCTTTGAAATAAGCATTGTTGATGATGTCCAGTGAGCTGACCGTGATATCATAGCTCCAGAGGCTTAAGTGTAGAATGGTTGTATTGGGTAGGAAAGATGGGGGGCTCAGACCGACAGGTGGGGAGAGCGATGGCACTACATTGGCGTTTGCCCTGGCGTTTGAATTTGGAGAAGACTTGATTGACACAGGAGGCATCGGAAGGTAGACAAAAGCGATCGATTGCTGGCCTCCAAACCTCTCGATCTGGCCACAACTCTCCCATCCACTCACGATCCCCCAGCAGTGTACAGTTGCACGCCTCAATACATTTGACAAAAACAATTTTAAAAACAATTTTTTAAATTATTTAAACTTCTTAAGAAGCAGAATCTGATAGACTCGAGACAGATTGCAAAGGGTGATGGTCAGCTACAAAAATCGAAGTTGTCCCGATTCAAATGAGTTTGTGCCAGTTTTTAAGGCAATTTAGTTGCCATCTCGGTGCAACCAACCGTTTCCCAATATATGGCTTTGTTGGAGAGAAATGGCCCATTTTGTAACATGCACTTTTTAATAACTGTTGCGCATATGTTGCAATAACTGATTTCTCTAACCAGTCAAAAAATTCAAGGACGGCAATATAACCACGTTAAATTTGAGGTTTTTGCGGTCATTTTGATATATAATACGTGTGGTTTGGCTCTGTTACACACGTTATTTTTTCACTTGAAAATTTGTACTCTCTGATTGGCCCCATGTTAAAGCATAGGCAAAATTTTCGGAAAAAAATTGTTGTCTCAGATTTCCAATTTTACGGTCTAAATATCTTCTTTAGGGTCCATTACACACTACTGCCACATTGGTTTTGTATGTTCTAGTTCAAAATGTGTCAAACCGCAATTGACTATTTCCTATGCTTAAGCATAGGCTTTCTCATGATATTCTTCCATTTCAGCAAGTTTGGGCCATAACCTGGCTAAAACTCAATCAAATTCAACAAATTTTTTTTTCACTGAAAGCCTAAAACCTTTCTGTTTGATTCTATGTCAAAAATAGCTTTGTGACAAGTACACAGGGTGCATGACATTCAAGTTTGTTACCAAGCCCATATTAGCCTTTGAGCAGCTCTGACAGCAGCTCGGAACATAAATGAATGCCATGCACCCTGTGTACTTTTCACAAAGCTATTTTTGACATAGAATCAAACAGAAAGGTTTTAGGCTTTCAGTGAAAAAAAAATTTGTTGAATTTGATTGAGTTTTAGCCAGGTTATGGCCCAAACTTGCTGAAATGGAAGAATATCATGAGAAAGCCTATGCTTAAGCATAGGAAATAGTCAATTGCGGTTTGACACATTTTGAACTAGAACATACAAAACCAATGTGGCAGTAGGGTGTAATGGACCCTAAAGAAGATATTTAGACCGTAAAATTGGAAATCTGAGACAACAATTTTTTTCCGAAAATTTTGCCTATGCTTTAACATGGGGCCAATCAGAGAGTACAAATTTTCAAGTGAAAAAAATAACGTGTGTAACAGAGCCAAACCACACGTATTATATATCAAAATGACCGCAAAAACCTCAAATTTAACGTGGTTATATTGCCGTCCTTGAATTTTTTGACTGGTTAGAGAAATCAGTTTTTTTGTGCAAAATTTGAAAATTCAAAATTATCGTTTTTTCAAAATTACGCTTTTTTGAAAAGGTAATAACCTAAATTTGAATGCACCATCTTTTTTGTCATAAAATTACCTTTCAATTGATATATAAATGTGCATACTAATGAAAAATTTCTTAAACAAAATTTTCAAAAAACTGAAATTCCAGGTTTGCAGACCTCAAAAAAGTGCATGTTACAAAATGGGCCATTTCTCTCCAACGAAGCCATATATTGGGAAACGGTTGGTTGCACAGAGATGGCAACTAAATTGCCTTAAAAACTGGCACAAACTCATTTGAATCGGGACAACTTCGATTTTTGGAACTGACCATTGCCTTTTTGAGTCTATCAAATTCTGCTTCTTAAAAACATTTATGAGCCAAACAAACCTTTTGAAACGCAGGAAATAGGCAGAACAACGTCTCGTAATCCTTTTTCATGAGACTCTGCAAAATAAATTGGCTATGAAGAAGTAATATTAATTTTTGAAATCGATACGCTTTTTTCGGGAAGGTCTATGCAGTTCTTGGAAAGCATGGTGTTGAGCCGATTCGTACTCTTTTCATTGATGGATATGAATGAGTTACTTCGCCCCGGTATGTTCACGTACTTTGCCTGTTTTTTAACCAAAATAGCACAAAATGGCAAATATTTCTTAATCTGATGGAGGTAACCCGTGATGGATGGTAGTACTTGTGGATGGCCACCCGAACACCGAACTGATCGTACCGTGTAGTTTCGTTTCGCTAATAAAATACCTTCACCTTCGTTGAAAAAGCATGAAAAGCATACATCTGGGCCGGTCAAAGTGGCGGTTTTGTGGAAGCCTACGGCAAACTTCCCGTCTTCGCCACTGAGTATGGGAGGGCCCAAGAGATCTCCTGGCACCACTAGGCATATGTCTGCAAAAATGTTGCCTAATCATCAGAAAAACAAATTGCCCACGCACATCCTTCCAGTGTGATCACATGCCGGACGCCTTTGCAGAACCAGGTCTTGTCCAAACGGCTGAGGTTATAGTATACGAAACTGACATGCTCCTCGCATTGCGGCCCGATGTGGAGAAGAAACTCTGCTAGGTTTAAATTTATCCTAAAACGGGTGACTGTAAAATAGGCTTAATTTGGGGCAGGAAGACCGATTGAAGAAGGAACGAATTTGGGCGTCCCAAATTGGCTCACTGCTCCAGGCACCTTCCATAGACGTCTGCGTGTTTAGCAGAAGATGCTTGAGTGCTGGAAAAGGAAGCCCCAAAGCCTCTGCTTTGCTCACATTTATCATTGGTGTTGGACAAAGCAGGATGTCAGGAAATTTCATCTCCTCTGCCATCTTTTCCTTCACCTCAAACAATTCACAAGCATCCCACTTTGCACTAGAATCCACTTTCAAATCACCATGACAGATGTGACAGTGGGTCGCGTAACGAAGTTGTAAATGATGTATCCCTGCGTGAGAAACATGAGGCAAAGAAAAGAACCGACGGCCAACCACCAGCACTTTCTTCAACTTCAACTTTCCCCATCTCCTTTCCATTTGATCGGCTGACCTTGGCAATCCCGGTTGCGCTCTCTCTATTTGAGCTAATCCATGGCAAGTAGAGCTGGCAGCGAAATCGGACCACTTATTTCGCCACTTCTTTTTTTCCTCCTCATTCAAATCTTTTTTTATCATAGGCGCCATCATTGGCTGCAAAGCAACATCCGGCTTCATTTGCCGACGCAGAGGTTCTCAACTGTCGGAATGATTGCTTTTTCCCACTAAAAGCAGACTGCGCAAGCAAAGCGAAAGCTTAATACTTTCCATGGTGAAAAAATGCATTTGCCAAACCGTAAGCAAACGAAATGTAACTGAATAGTTCTCGAGGTGAAACTAGAACTGCCAAATTTATCGAAATGATAAAAATGGGTGAAAGGAACAAAACAACACCATAGGTCTGATATTTTTTCTCGATGCTTGATCAAGTGCTTTAAGCTGAACAGCTCACAGTGCTGTGACTTGCTTGGGGTGCAGCAAAGGCTGTCTAAGAGAGTTGGCGGTGAAATGGCTTCTTCTCTTCTTTATTTCTATTTAGACCAGAGGCGTCATCTTGTGAGCATTGCGTGGGTCGCCGAGAGTATCCGGCTTCAGGGGTTTTGCGGGTTTTGCGCTTCTTCTCAAATATCAAACTGATTAGTTTTCACCACTAAAAGTAGATTGCGAACTTTTTTGGCGGTGTTTCGAATTGCTTCCTCACCCCCTCTTTTATGCCACAAAGCAAGCTTTTGGAGTATTGACCCAACGAAACTTTCAATTTATGGCTGATAAATTTATGAGTTGTCAAACAAAGATATGAGTGCTCATTGCGGCAAATTTATTAATGGAAGAATGAGCAAAAAAACAGAAAGTCGGTAGGCAAAAGCGAAAAATAAAGGGTTGGTAGTGCAAGAAGGCGCGTTGGTAGCCTGAAAACGGGAGGCGTAAAAGTGCGCAAGGTGCGTAGAAGTGTGCAAGGGCCAGGGCAGGCAGAAGAGGTGTGACGAAAGGAGCACCATGGTCCGTTTCAGCATGGACAAGTATTGGCGCAAACTCTTGATCTACAGTCGGTTCTTCGAGAAAGGATGGGGCTCACCGGAAAGTTTGCGAAAGTACTGCTCCAACCCCTCGCACTTCCTGCCCTTGAGCAATGCGCTGGCCCTTGCCTCAGGTTGTTCGAAATGCGCTCCACCTTTGCCTCGCTGGAGCGGCGGGAGGCGTTTCTGACGGAGCCCCACCCGCTGGTGATGGGGCAGAAGGAGGTCTGCAAGGGCTTCGACTGCTGGGAGGGCCAGTTCCAGAGCCCCCTCTTCGACTATCACCCCGGCCTCTTCGAGTCCCCCCAGCTGGCCACCGCCCGCTTTCAGCTCATCCTCCCCCACAAGTGGCGCTCCCAGTCCCACCGCCCCCTCACAGTCCACATGGCCAGCACCGGCGACCACGGCTTCTGGCGCAGACGGTACCTCATGGCCAAGCCCCTTGCTCTGCAACACGGTTCCC
Organism: Ptycholaimellus sp. GST1_10; assembly: GCA_030248095.1. Lineage (NCBI taxonomy): Eukaryota > Metazoa > Nematoda > Chromadorea > Chromadorida > Chromadoridae > Ptycholaimellus > Ptycholaimellus sp. GST1_10. Next base: position 4,861 of record JASANA010005682.1, on the reverse strand, counting down.
AAGGGCTTCCCCTACTCCACTTCCCTTCACTCTCTGCTCATCCAGGCATCGGCTCTGTGATCCTTATGAGTCCTTACTATGGCTGTCGGAAGCCGAAGGACCAGTTCCGCTCAAGCCTGCGGCAGGTGACGGACCTATTCGTGATGGGCGGCAGTCTCATCTTTGAGGTCATCCCTCCTCCTTCTCTTCTCCTCCAGGAAGAAGTGTGGATGAACAGGGAATGACGGTGCTGAACTGGGCCTCGCGGGAGGGCCTCGGCCCGCTCTGCCTCACCGGCGTCTCCCTGGGCGGGCACATGGCCAGTCTGTCGGCAGCCCACTGGCCGCGCCCCGTGGCCCTGGTGCCCTGCATGAGCTGGAGCACTGCCTCCCAGTGCTGGACGGAGGGCGTCCTGGCCCACTCCGTCCACTACGACAACCTCAGCCAGACCTACTTCCAGCCAGGCTTCCAGCAACAGCTCGCGGCCCACATACACCAGAACTATCTCGTTCTCTTCCTATTAGCTGCTTTTCATATAGTCTGGGGGTAAAAATATAAAGTTAATTTTAGAGCAAGGAATACGGGCTCGGCAAGTACTTTGCGGCACATTTTGAAGAGGCTGACGACGAGAGGGAAATTCGGTGGGGCAAGCACCTCAGCACAACCCTGGCTAAGCAATTCAAGGAGCAGGAGGTTTGCTGTTTTTTTTCAGCGGATTTCCGACTAATGAATTCCTGCAAATAGGTATGGGACTTCATGCGCGGCGTAATGGACGAGTTCACGCACCTGGGGAACTATCCAAAGCCAGTGGATACGAAGCTTGTCATCGCCGTGGCTGCGGAGCATGACAAAGTTCCATTCTTTTGCCCTATTTTGGTGATTTGAATGAGCAGTACAAATCTATTACAGTTTATCCCACGGGAAGGAGTGGCGGATATGCGGGAGATTTGGCCAGGGACCGAGGTCCGCTACTTCTCTAGCGGCCATGTTTACGGCTGTCTCTTTTACGCTGATCTATTTCGGAAGGTTTCATTTCTTTCCCTTTGACAAAACAATGAATCGGACTCCAATGTTAAATTTGAGGCAATCGTGGACGCCATCGACAAAACAGCTCAAAAATATTACGATGCTCCCATGCAGAGGAATACAGCATAATTTATTATTTCGCTACCGCTCAGGCCTTTCGTTTGAATGCTTCCATCGCCAATTGTAGAATTCTACTTGGACTGGTTCCAGTGCATAATCTAGTCATGGTTCTGCCTGATCATTGAATAAAAGATTTCGTCTTTTCATGTTATTACCATCTGTTCTCAGCTTTTATCAGCTTGAACTACCTGCTATACAGCATAAGGGGCAGAAAACAGAGCACGAATTTACCAGGCACAGGCATGGGCTCAGTGCAGGAGAAGACGTTCAAGCGGAAGTTGAAGAAAATGAACCAGCTGAAAAAGGCAAAGAAGGTCAAGTTGAACCAGGATGAAGGTTCCCTACCTGTTTCGTAATTTCTTCATCTTGAAGCTGAGCTTAAGGTGAAGAAATAGCTGTGAACGGAGCAAGCGAGGAAGCAGCTAAGCAGCCTCAGGCCAAGGCCGCAGATCAAGACACATCGCTTTGTAATAATATTTCGTCCCTCGGAAAAAGCATAAATTTATTGATTGCAAGTGGCCGGCTGTGACGTGGATCTGGAGAGTGACCGAAGCGTGGAGCGACTGAGAGGACACGTGAGCGAGGCGACGCTAGCCGGTGTAGCCGACATGGGCTTCACTACCTTCACGGAAATTCAGGCCAAGGCTATACCGCCACTTCTCCAAGGACGGTTCCTTTCATTTCTCACTTCTCCTCCATTCAGCTCCCACTGCTGCTACTCTGACAGGGATCTGATGGGCGCGGCTAGGACTGGCAGTGGAAAAACTCTGGCCTTCCTCCTGCCCGCCCTGGAGCTCCTGCACAAACTCAAGTTCAAGCCCCGCAACGGTTCCCTTCTCCTACTCCCGGTGCTTCCATTGCTCCAACCGAAAGAGCTGCTTCAGGCACAGGGGTGATCATCATCTCTCCCACGCGAGAGCTGAGCATGCAGTCCTACGGCGTTCTCACGGAGCTTGCTGCTCATCACAAGAACCTTACCCATGGACTTGTTTTCCTCCCCATCGCCCTTGGAGGAGGAGTGATTGGAGGAGTGATGTGTTGGCAGGTGATGGGAGGGGCGAACCGGAACATGGAGACGGAGAAGCTGGGGAAGGGCGTCAACATCGTGGTGGCAACGCCGGGGCGCCTGCTGGACCATCTGATGAACACCAAGGAGTTCATCTACAAGAACCTCCAGTGCCTCATCGTCGACGAAGCTGACCGTATCTTGGACATCGGCTTTGAAATCGAGCTGCAGCAGATCATCCGTCTCATCCCAAGTTATTACCTTTTTTATTACACCTCCCCCCTCCCCCCTCCATCACCCAGACACCAACACAGCAATGAGCTATGTCTGATTGAAGAAAAACGGCAGACGATGCTCTTCTCAGCCACTCAGACGAAGAAGATCGAGGATCTGGCCAAACTGGCGCTCAACCGGGAGCCGACCTACATCGGTGTGGACGACCACAAGGAGGTCGCCACCGTCGACGGCCTACAGCAGGTTTCCCGCCTCCTCTTCTCCTCAATCCATAGGAAGGGTGAATCCTAAAGGGCTACGTGGTCTCGCCCGCGGAGAAACGCTTCCTGCTGCTGTTCACATTCCTGCGGAAGAACCGGGGCAAGAAGGTGATGGTCTTCTTCAGCTCCTGCGCCTCCGTCAAGTTCCACCACGAGCTCCTCAACTACATCGACCTCCCCGCCAACTGCATTCACGTTCCCACCCCCACTCAGACAGAGAAAGAGTGGAGTAGAGAAGGAAGGATTGAAGGGAAAGCAGAAGCAGCAGAAGCGGACGTCCACCTTCTTCAGCTTCTGCCAGGCGGAGTCTGGGGTTCTGCTCTGTACGGACGTGGCAGCTCGGGGCCTGGACATCCCGGCCGTGGACTGGATTGTCCAGTACGACCCGCCCGACGACCCCAAGGAGTACATACATCGCGTCGGGCGCACGGCCCGTGGCACTGAAGGTCACTTTCTCTTTTCCTAAGTTTATGAAGAGGTATATATTTATGGGTTGCTGTGCAGGGCAAGGTCATGCGCTGCTGATTCTACGCCCGGAGGAGCTGGGCTTCCTGCGCTACCTGAAGCAGGCCAAAGTTCCGCTGGCGGAGTTTCAGTTCTCCTGGGCCAAGATTTCCAACATTCAGCCCCAGGTTGGAATTGTGTGCTTTGCCCTAAGAGCCTCGAGTGATATGCGCAAAGATTTTAGCTGGAAAAGCTGATATCCACCAACTACTTCCTCAACAAATCCGCTAAGGAAGCCTACAAGGCCTGCGTTCGAGCCTACGATTCGCATCATCTCAAGGTAAGGCCCATTTGTTCGTTTTTTAGTTGGTAATAAAGCCATAATTGAAGGACATCTTCGAAGTCCAAAAGCTTGACCTGAAATCTACGGCCAAATCCTTCGGCTTTGCAGTGCCTCCCTTCGTGGAACTTCGTTCTTTATCTTTCCCTATCTTAGATTATCATTTAGCCAAAGTCTCTTTTTCAGCGATCAGCCACAAGCCGAAAATCAAAGCACGACGAGACGAAGGCAGGGCCGGCAGGATCAGCCACAAAACTAAAATCTTCAAACAGAAAACTCCAAAACCAGATGGAAGACAATTCGCGCGTTAAATCTCATGCATTCCCAGTTGTTGCGTTCGATAGTGGAAAATGATAAAGAATATTGCCTACGGTATCGGTGTGAAGCAGAAGCATATTATTTGCAAACAAGAAGATACCAATGTCAATAATGATTTTTTTCCTGAGCTTGAATTTTTCAATGAAATTCAATCTTGCGTATATAAACCGGAAATATTTGGCATCAAATAGGTTTTTTTGGATTGACTGGAACCATGCAGCAAGAATCGTGCAAGGAACATCACTTGAAGAGTTACTGGGCCTCTTTACATTTCTTTGAAATTCTTTCAGAAATCGAAATTTTTGATTTATTTTTATGCATATATAAAAAGGTCGCTGTCGCGCCTTTTGATGTAAACCACTAAAAAGAACCTGACAAAATGATAAAAGCATGCACAGTTTAAAAATTCTGCCATCTTGTGCGCTCGCGCAAAATGCAATCAGGCAAGGGTAGGCCTACCCCGTCTCATCATAGTACCGAACAAAATCTGTTATCGATGCCTGAAAAACAGGTGAAGTACCACGGAACCAGTTGGATATTTGCTCTAGTTTACATCTTTGTGCTCAACTGCTTCTTTGTCTTCGGCTGTGGTCTTTTCCTGGCCGTTGAGGGCCCCTATGCTGCTGCGCTCAATGACCAGTTACCTAATCTTCCCTAAGCCTTCCCTATTTCTAAGGAACTATGTTTTGAGAGCCAAAGTTAGGGCGGGGATAAAGCGAAAGGCAGCTTTGATGTGCGAGGATGAGGGTGCAAGACTACTGCGCCTGTTTCGGAGTAGGAACTCGAGTCTGGGCGAAGTGAAGACGAGACTGGAGCTCCTCAAGATCTGCGTCCTGAAGAAGTCTGGAGGCCATGCCAACCCTTTCCCAATCGATGACTTCTTCAACGGTCCCTCCCCCAAAACATTGCAGTTGGAAGTTGGAGTACAAAGGAGGTGTTTCAGCACTAGCCCATGTGATCTCCATTTGCACTACGATTGGCTGGGGCGCTTCGGTGGCTTACACTCTGTCTGGACAGATTCTCACCATCGTCTACGGCCTGATCGGCTAGTCATTTCTCCTCTTTTTCACCAGCCCATGGCCTGCACATGTGTCCCTCTCAGGAATCCCACTCTACTTTGCGTTCCACGAGGAG
>JASANA010005681.1:0-22824 GCA_030248095.1 Ptycholaimellus sp. GST1_10 | reverse complement strand
GTTGGCCATCCACTGGCAAGTCTTGGCCATGGGTTTAGCGGGTTGGCCATCCACCCGCAAGGCTTGGCCATGGGTTTAGCGGGTTGGCCATCCCCTGGCAAGGCTTGGCCATGGGTTTAGCGGGTTGGCCGTCCCTGGCAAGGCTTGGCCATGGGTTTAGCGGGGCGAAAGGCCTTGGCGCATGGGTTGCGGGTGGGGGGGTGTCCCTTGGCAAGGCTTGGCCATGGGTTTAGCGGGTTGGCCGTCCCCTTGGCAAGGCTTGGCCATGGGTTTAGCGGTTGGCCGTCCCCTGGCAAGGCTTGGCCATGGGTTTAGTGGGTTAGATGTCCCTTGCCAAGTATTGGCCATGGGTTTAGCGGGTTGGCCGTCCCCTGGCAAGGCTTGGCCATGGGTTTAGCGGGTTGGCCGTCCCCTGGCAAGGCTTGGCCATGGGTTTAGCGGGTTGGCCGTCCCCTGGCAAGGCTTGGCCATGGGTTTAGCGGGTTGGCCGTCCCCTGGCAAGGCTTGGCCATGGGTTTAGCGGGTTGGCCGTCCCCTGGCAAGGCTTGGCCATGGGTTTAGCGGGTTGGCCATCCCCTGATAAGGCTTGGCCATGGGTTGAGCGGGTTGGGCGTCCCTTGGCAAGGCTTGACCCTGGGTTTAGCAGGTTGGCCGTCCCCTGGCAAGGCTTGGCCATGAGTTTAGTGGGTGGGTTGTCACCTGGCAAGGCTAGGCCATGGGTTTAGCGGGTTGGCCGTCACCTGGCATGGCTAGGCCATGGGTTTAGCGGGTTGGCCATCCCCTGGCAAGGCTTGGCCATGGGTTTAGCGGGTTGGTCGTCCCCTGGCAAGGCTTGGCCATGGGTTTAGCGGGTTGGTCGTCCCCTGGCAAGGCTTGGCCATGGGTTTAGTGGGTTGGTCATCCCCTGGCAAGGCTTGGCCATGGGTTTAGCGGGTTGGTCGTCCCCTGGCAAGGCTTGGCCATGGGTTTAGTGGGTTGGTCGTCCCCTGGCAAGGCTTGGCCATGGGTTTAGCGGGTTGGTCATCCCCTGGCAAGGCTTGGTCATGGGTTTAGCAGGTTGGTCATGCCCTGGCAAGGCTTGGTCATGGGTTTAGCGGGTTGGTCATCCCTTGGCAAGGCTTGGCCATGGGTTTAGTGGGTTGGTCGTCCCCTGGCAAGGCTTGGCCATGGGTTTAACGGGTTGGCCGTCACTTGGCAAGGCTTGGCCATGGTTTAGCTGGTTGGCCGGCCCTTGTCAAGGATTGACCATGGGTTTAGTGGGTTGGCCGTCCACTGGCAAGGCTTGGCCATGGGTTTAACATGTTGGCTGTCACTTGGCAAGGCTTGGCCATGGGTTTAGTGGGTTGGTCGTCCCTTGGCAAGGCTTGGCCATGGGTTTAGCAGGTTTTCAATAGGTTTAGCGTGTTGGCCGTCCCCTGGCAAGGCTTGGCCATGGGTTTAGCGTGTTGGCCGTCCCCTGGCAAGGCTAGGCCATGAGTTTAGCGGGTTGGCAAGGCTTGGCCATGGGTTTAGCAGGTTTTCTGGCCGTTTGGCAAGGCTTGGCCATGGGTATAGCGGGTTGGCCGTCCCCTGTCAAGGCTTGGCCATGGGTTTAGCGGGTTGGCCGTCCCCTGGCAAGGCTTGGCCCTGGCAAGGCTGGCCATGGGTTGTTGCTCCTGGCCATGGGTTTAGCGGGTTGGCCGTCCCTGGCAAGGCTTGGCCATGGGTTTAGCGGGTTGGGCGTCCCGTGGCAAGGCTTGGCCATGGGTTTAGCGGTTGGCTTGCAAGGCTTGGCCATGGGTTTAGCGTGTTGGCCGTCCCCTGGCAAGGCTAGGCCATGAGTTTAGCGGGTTGGGCGTCCCTTGTCCATGTGTTTAGCGGGTTGGGCGTCGCCCGCCATGGCTTGGCCATGGGTTTAGCAGGTTGGTGCTGGCCATGGGTTTAGTCCATTGGCAAGGCTTGGCCATTGGTTTAGCATGTTGGCCGTCCCCTGGCAAGGCTTGGCCATGGGTTTAGCGTGTTGGCCGTCCCCTGGCAAGGCTTGGCCATGGGTTTAGCGTGTTGGCCGTCCCCTGGCAAGGCTAGGCCATGAGTTTAGCGGGTTGGGCGTCCCTTGGCAAGGCTTGGCCATGGGTTTAGCAGGTTTTCAATAGGTTTAGCGTGTTGGCCGTCCCCTGGCAAGGCATGGCCATGGGTTTAGCGGGTTGGCCATCCCCTGATAAGGCTTGGCCATGGGTTGAGCGGGTTGGGCGTCCCTTGGCAAGGCTTGGCCATGGGTTTAGCAGGTTTTCAATAGGTTTAGCGTGTTGGCCGTCCCCTGGCAAGGCATGGCCATGGGTTTAGCGGGTTGGCCATCCCCTGATAAGGCTTGGCCATGGGTTGAGCGGGTTGGGCGTCCCTTGGCAAGGCTTGGCCATGGGTTTAGCAGGTTTTTTGCAACAGGTTTAGCGTGTTGGCCGTCCCCTGGCAAGGCTTGGCCATGGGTTGAGCGGGTTGGCCGTCCCCTGGCTTGGCCATGGCAAGGCTTGGCATGGGTTTAGCGGGTTGGCCGTCCCTTGGCAAGGCTTGGCCATGGGTTTAGCGGTTGGCAGGTTTTGCAATGGGTTTAGCGGGTTGGCCGTCCCCTGGCAAGGCTTGGCCATGGGTTTAGCGGGTTGGCCGTCCCCTGGCAAGGATTGGCCATGGGTTTAGCGGGTTGGCCGTCCCTTGGCAAGGCTTGGCCATGGGTTTAGCGGGGCTGTCCCTGGCAAGGCTTGGCCATGGGTTTAGCGTGTTGGCCGTCCCCTGGCAAGGCTTGGCCATGGGTTTAGCGTGTTGGCCGTCCCCTGGCAAGGCTAGGCCATGAGTTTAGCGGGTTGGGCGTCCCTTGGCAAGGCTTGGCCATGGGTTTAGCGGGTTGGCCGTCCCTTGGCAAGGCTTGGCCATGGGTTTAGCGTGTTGGCCGTCCCCTGGCAAGGCTTGGCCATGGAATTAGCGTGTTTGCCATCCCCTGTTAAGGCTTGGCCATGGGTTTAGCATGTTGGCCGTCCCTTGGCAAGGCTTGGCCATGGGTTTAGCGTGTTGGCCGTCCCCTGGCAAGGCTTGGCCATGGGTTTAGCATGTTGGCCGTCCCCTGGCAAGGCTTGGCCATGGGTTTAGCGTGTTGGCCATCCCCTGGCAAGGCTTGGCCATGGGTTTAGCATGTTGGCCGTCCCCTGGCAAGGCTTGGCCATGGGTTTAGCGGGTTAGATGTCCCTTGCCAAGGCTTGGTCATGGGTTCAGCGGGTTGTCCGTCCACTGGCAAGGCTTGGTCATGAGTTTATAGGGTTGGCCGTCCACTGGCAAGGCGTGGCCATGGGTTTAGCGGGTTGGCTGTCCCTTGGCAAGGCTTGGCCATGGGTTTAGCGGGTTGGCGTTGGCCATGGGTTTAGTGGGCCCTTGGCAAGGCTTGGCCATGGGTTTAGCGTGTTGGCCGTCCCTTGGCAAGGCTTGGCATGGGTTTAGTGGGTTTGCTGTCCCCTGGCAAGGCTTGGCCATGGGTTTAGCGGGTTGGCCGTCCCTCGGCAAGGCTTGGCCATGGGTTTAGCGGGTTGGTCGTCCCTTGGCAAGGCTTGGCCATGGGTTTAGTGGACTGGGCGTCCATTGGCAAGTCTTGGCCATGGGTTTAGCGGTTGGCCGTCCCCTGGCAAGGCTTGGTCATGGGTTTAGCGGGTTGGGCGTCCCTTGGCAAGGCTTGGCCATGGGTTTAGCGTGTTGGCCTGGGTTCTGTTCCTTGCCAAGTATTGGCATGGGTTTAGTGGGGTGGCCGTCCCCTGTCAAGGCTTGGCCATGGGTTTAGCAGGTTGGGCGTCCCTTGCCGAGTATTGGTCATGGGTTTAGTGGGTTGGCTGTCCCTTGGCAAGGCTTGGCCATGGGTTTAGCGGGGAGGCCGTCCCCTGCCAAGGCTTGGCCATGGGTTTAGCGGGCTGGGCATCCCTTGCCAAGTATTGGTCATGGGTTTAGTGGGTTGGCTGTCCACTGGCAAGGCTTGGTCATGGGTTTAGTGGACTGGGCGTCCATTGGCAAGGCTTGGCCATGGGTTTAGTGGACTGGGCGTCCCTTGGCAAGGCTTGGTCATGGGTTTAGTGGACTGGGCGTCCATTGGCAAGGCTTGGCCATGGGTTTAGTGGACTGGGCGTCCATTGGCAAGGCTTGGCCATGGGTTTAGTGGACTGGGCGTCCATTGGCAAGGCTTGGTCATGGGTTTAGTGGACTGGGCGTCCCTTGGCAAGGCTTGGCCATGGGTTTAGTGGACTGGGCGTCCATTGGCAAAGCTTGGCCATGGGTTTAGTGGACTGGGCGTCCATTGGCAAGGCTTGGTCATGGGTTTAGTGGACTGGGCGTCCCTTGGCAAGGCTTGGCCATGGGTTTAGTGGACTGGGCGTCCATTGGCAAGGCTTGGCCATGGGTTTAGTGGACTGGGCGTCCATTGGCAAGGCTTGGTCATGGGTTTAGTGGACTGGGCGTCCCTTGGCAAGGCTTGGCCATGGGTTTAGTGGACTGGGCGTCCATTGGCAAGGCTTGGCCATGGGTTTAGTGGACTGGGCGTCCATTGGCAAGGCTTGGTCATGGGTTTAGTGGACTGGGCGTCCCTTGGCAAGGCTTGGCCATGGGTTTAGGTGGCCGTCACTGGCGGTGGATGGGTTGGGTGGCGTCCATTGGCAAGGCTTGGCCATGGGTTTAGTGGACTGGGCGTCCATTGGCAAGGCTTGGCCATGGGTTTAGTGGACTGGGCGTCCCTTGGCAAGGCTTGGCCATGGGTTTAGTGGACTGGGCGTCCATTGGCAAGGCTTGGCCATGGGTTTAGCGTGTTGGCCGTCCCTTGTCGAGTATTGTTCATGGGTTTAGCGGGTTGGCCGTCCCTTGGCAAGGCTTGGCCATGGGTTTAGCGTGTTGGCCGTTCCTTGCCAAGTATTGTGCATGGGTTTAGCGGGTTGGCCGTCCCTTGGCAAGGCTTGGCCATGGGTTTAGCGTGTTGGCCGTTCCTTGCCGAGTATTGTGCATGGGTTTAGTGGGTTGGCCGTCCCTTGGCAAGGCTTGGCCATGGGTTTAGCAGGTTGGCCGTCCCTTGGCAAGGCTTGGCCATGGGTTTAGCGGGTTGGCCGTCCCTTGGCAAGGCTTGGCCATGGGTTTAGCATGTTGGCAGTTCCTTACTGAGTATTGTGCATGGGTTTAGCGGGTTGGCCATCCCTTGGCAAGGCTTGGCCATGGGTTTAGCGTGTTGGCCGTTCCTTGCCGAGTATTGTGCATGGGTTTAGCGGGTTGGCCGTCCCTTGGCAAGGCTTGGCCATGGGTTTAGCAGGTTGGCCATCCCTTGGCAAGGCTTGGCTGTGGGTTTAGCGGGTTGGCCGTCCCTTGGCAAGGCTTGGCCATGGGTTTAGCATGTTGGCAGTTCCTTACCGAGTATTGTGCATGGGTTTAGCGGGTTGGCCGTCCCTTGGCAAGGCTTGGCCATGGGTTTAGCGTGTTGGCCATTCCTTGCCGAGTATTGTGCATGGGTTTAGCGGGTTGGCCGTCCCTTGGCAAGGCTTGGCCATGGGTTTAGCAGGTTGGTCGTCCCTTGGCAAGGCTTGGCCATGGGTTTAGCGGGGTGGCCGTCCCTTGGCAAGGCTTGGCCATGGGTTTAGCATGTTGGCAGTTCCTTACCGAGTATTGTGCATGGGTTTAGCGGGTTGGCCGTCCCTTGGCAAGGCTTGGCCATGGGTTTAGCGTGTTGGCTGTTCCTTGCCAAGTATTGTGCACGGGTTTAGCGGGTTGGCCGTCCCTTGGCAAGGCTTGGCCATGGGTTTAGCAGGTTGGCCGTCCCTTGGCAAGGCTTGGCCATGGGTTTAGCGGGTTGGCCATCCCTTGGCAATGCTTGGCCATGGGTTTAGCATGTTGGCAGTTCCTTACCGAGTATTGTGCATGGGTTTAGCGGGTTGGCTGTCCCTTGGCAAGGCTTGGCCATGGGTTTAGCATGTTGGCCGTCCCTTGTCGAGTATTGTGCATGGGTTAAGTGGGTTGGCCGTTGCTTGGCAAGGCTTGGCCATGGGTTTAGCATGTTGGCCGTCCCTTGTCGAGTATTGTTCATGGGTTTAGCGGGTTGGCCGTCCCTTGGCAAGGCTTGGCCATGGGTTTAGCATGTTGGCCATCCCTTGTGGAGTATTGTTCATGGGTTTAGCTGGTTGGCCGTCCCTTGGCAAGGCTTGGCCATGGGTTTAGCAGGTTAGCCGTCCCTTGGCAAGGCTTGGCCATGGGTTTAACGTGTTGGCTGTCCCTTGGCAAGGATTGTCCATGGGATTAGTGGGTATCTTATTATTTTATTATTGATTAGTATTTTCCTACCTTTTTATCATTTAGCCTGTCACTTACTGTACCCGTGATCAAATATGCTTCTTCGCCATTTTACCATGCAATTTAATTTTTTCCTTTTCACGCTGGCAACATATTTGCTCATCATCTACTTTACCATGCCAAAAATTGTATTTCTTCCGCATCTTGACCAAATTTTTGCATTACTTTATAAATAAACGGCGCTTTTCTTTCACATTTCGTAATAATCACATGGTCACTTTGTCCTGACCACCACTTCCAGTATGTATGAGGAGAGAGAACGACTGAAGGAGAAGTGGTACGATTTGCACAATGTGGTACGAGATAAGTGACATTATAGAGGCTCTGGCGAAGGCGCTGGGTTCTTGACCGTACTAGCAAGCATACTTGTCCCTACTAAACAAGTATATGGCGCAGAGCGCAATAGGTGACCGCGGAGCTTCACAGCCCACAACTTCCTTAGCAGCAAAAGTAATGTTTCAAATGATCCGGGGCCAGTTCCATCCATTAAGATCTTTCTAAAATGTCATTACCTTTCAGCAAAAAAAAGTTTGTCCAAATCCGTTGAGAATTCGCCATTTCTCAAATTACCCTATTTTTCAACCTTTCTACCCAAAAAAGTAATGTTTAAAATGCTCCGGGACCGGTACCACCCATTCAGATCTTTCTAAAATGTCTTTACCTTTCAGCAAAAAAAAAGTGTGTCCAAAGCCGTTGAGAATTCGCCATTTCTCAACATACCCTATTTTTCAACCTTTCTACCCAAAATAGTAATGTTTCAAATGCTCCGGGACCAGTTCCACCCATTCAGATCTTTCTAAAATGTCATTACCTTTCAGCAAACAAAAAGTTTGTCCAAATCCGTTGAGAATTCGCCATTTCTCAACATACCCTATTTTTCAACCTTTCTACCCAAAAAAGTAATGTTTCAAATGCTCCGGGACCGGTTCCACCCATCCAGATCTTTCTAAAATGTTATTACCTTTCAGCAAAAAAAAAGTTTGTCCGAATCCGTTGAGAATTCGCTATTTCTCAACATACCCCATTTTTCAAAGTTTCTACCCAAAAAAGTAATGTTTCAAATGCTTTGGGACCTGTTCCACACCTACAGATCTTCCTAAAATATTATTACCTTTCAGGAAAAAAAAAGTTTGTCAAAATCCGTTGAGAATTGAGCATTTTACAGCATACCCCATTTTTCAACATTTCTACCCAAAAAAGTAATGTTTCAAATGCTCAAATTCCGGGTCTACCCCTCCAGATCTTCCTAAAATAGCATTACCTTTCAGGGAAAAAAAAGTTTGTCCCAATCCGTTGAGAATTCGCCCGTTCCCAGCATTTCCAGACATATACCTATATATATCAGGACAAAAGTTTAGTAACCTCTATAGACCGCAGAGCGGCCCTTCGGGCCGCTCCGCGGTCAAAAATGAACCCCCCCCCCGGTGTTGGTTGATTTTACCCCCCCCCCCTCACCTCATCCCCCCCCCCCCACCCGGTCAGGTTTTTCCAGGTCAAAGTTGGTTGGTTGGTGCAGGGGCCCCCCCGACCCCCCCCCCCCCCGGGGGCCCCCACCCCCCACGGTGGGGGTTATTTGGGGTTTCAACAAAGTTGGTTGATTACTTAGTGCAATGGGAAAATTTTGCAAAATATAGGCCTTTTTAACGAAAAAGTGCTCTTAAAAACCCCAATTGGGCACAAAACTTGGCAAGGAAAATTATTGATATTGACCAACAAAACAAGTAAATTTCGTATGAAATTTTCAAAAACTTGGTTGGTTGGATGGACCGGGGGCCCCGGGGGAGGGGTACCTCCCAGCCAAGTTGGTTGGTTGGTCAGGTAGGTCCTGAAAAAACTTGGATGGTTGGTTGGGAACCGGGGGGGGGGGGGGGGGGGGGGGGGGGGGCCGGGTCGCAGGCAAAAAGTTGGTTGGTTGCTTCGGGGGGGGGGGGGGGGTCGGGTCACGTATGCTAGCAAGGCCTGGCAGTGGCGCTCGCGGGGACGCTGGGGTTTTGAGAATGACGCTTTTGAGAATGACTCCATGGCTCGCATGGACGCTGGTGTTTTTCAGTTTTGCAGAAAAAAGACCTTTGTTCATAAAGAGCTAAATTAAAAACTAAACATTGATTAACATTGAGAAAAACAATATGGATTTTGTATGAAAAAATATTATTTTAAATAATTAATTTTTTAGAATATTCCTAGTTTTTGGTTTTTGCTACCAACATTAATTCAAATTTTAATGCAGAGCATTTGTGCAAATTACTTTAATGCTTTACTCTAACCTGCCATAAAATTAAAAAATTCCAATGGATAAAATTTTCTGGGCTCTCTTAGCTCTTTAGTAAAGTTCAAAATTTAGTAAGCATAATTTCATAACAAGAGTTTAAAATTTAATTTCATCACCTTATAGCCCAAGCTAGTTTCACGATAAGAAAAAAATTTCATCAGCTTTATGCCCATTCTATTTTAAGTGTAAGCATTAAAAAGAGACCAGTTAAGAGAGAATAAAACACTGAATCGGAGATTCACAATTTCAGTAATAGTTAAGTATGAAGAGATGTGTTACATGTATGCAGAATTTGCATTGTTTGATGGGTTGCCAGATGAGGCCATGTAGACAGAAGTATTTCCGTTGCCACTGCCATCACTACCTAATGTTGGTTGACTAAGTCTGACACCAGTAGCTGCTCCTTGGACATTCATGTAAACAGATTGTTGCATTCCGCCAGCGCCTCCTCCAGGTGTATTTAGGTATACCGAAGTTGCTCCAGAGCACAAACATTTCCTTCTGGCTGAGTTGGAGATGGGCTGCCTGCTATGCCTGTGTTGGGGTTGCTCATTCCAACTGCTGTTCGTGTAGAAGATCCACCTAGATTGCCAGCATCCAAGCCTACAGCTGTTCGTGTAGAAGCTCCACCTAGATTGCCAGCATCCATGCCTACAGCTGTACGTGTAGAAGCACCACCCATATTTTCAGCTTCCATGCCAATAGCTGTACGTGTAGAAGAACCACAGAGATTTCCAGCATCCATACCTACATCTGTGCGTGTTGAAGAGCCTCCGAGATTTCCAGCATCCATTCCAATAGCTGTACGTGCAGAAGAACCTCCGATATTTCCAGCATCAATACCAACAGCTGTGCGTGTAGAAGGGCCTACAAGATTTCCAGCATCCATGCCAATAGCTGTGCGTGTTGAAGAGCCTACAAGATTACTAGCATCCATATCAACAGCTGTACGAGTAGATGATACGTTTCCCATTTCCAACCCAGCTGATGTGTGTGCGTGTAGATGAAGGTGCAGCTGAAGAAAGTCCAACAGCTGTTCATGTAGATGTAGGTGGTGCCATTCCAACAACTGGTGAAGCTCCAGGACCCGGCATGTAGGCAGATGTAGATCCACTTGTAAAAGCTGCAGGAGAATTAGAGCTTGTCATGTATACTGATGTGCCTCCACCACTGGTGATTCCACATGTAGGAGCTGTTATACAACAGCTTGCTGCTGGTTTTGTTCCTGCGGGACTTAGGTGCACTGATGTAGTCCTCTTTGTCCTTCAGATCCAGCTGATGCAATGTATTGACTTGTCATTGTAGCAGTCTAAATATCTCTCACGAATAGCTTTGTAAAATATGAGATAAATCTTATAGGTTTCTGAGCATTTGAAAAATTAGTAGCGTCATTAGCCAAAATTTAGATTAGATTTCTTAGAGTTCGTGTCATAGCGAAGTCCAGATTCCTTTCCACCCACCTACACGCCTCCTTCAACGTCCAATGGAAGGACAAAGCTACTTCATCACCTCCGTCTCCTAGCCCTCCTACGCAGAAGTGGTGATAAGGCAGGAAGGGGAAGAGACGGGAAGTGGCGATAAGGCATGAATCAACCAAAAATGATATTAAATCTACTTTGCTGCCTGGATAATACGCGTCAGGCTAATAATACGCGTCAGGCTATTTCCGTGCAATTTTTTGGAAAAAACCGCAAGGTAAAAGCATTTGAAATGGATGAGAACGGGTTTGCAACGTACAACGATATCAGAATCCACTCTTCATTTCGCATCCGTGCCCCCCTTTTTAATTTTACTACCTCGACACTCCAGTATATCAAAGGTCAGTCATGCCTCCATGTTGTTAGGGACTGAGAACTAACCAGCGACCAAAACAATAAGAGCATGATTTCACAAGCTCATGTTCCCATGTTTTAAACAGCCCATAGATGGATTTCGATGGCAAAGTTGTTCCAGCAAAAACCTTTGAACGGATGGTTGGACAAGGGTTAATGGGGTTTTTGAAGTTATGTTTCTCATTATCATAATGTGGCGCATAACATGATATTGGCATACTTTCTTCCTCCTTATTGAACATACATATACATGTTTCCCACACAAAATTAAACCAATTAAACCTCTCTCCACCCCCCCGCACACCCCCTTTTTTTTCTTTCCGCGTTTGGCCAGCTGTGATCACCCTGGTCTTATATTTACCAGATTGTTCTGGAAGAAACAAAGAAGAAGAAAAACATCATCTCCTCTTCTACGCCTGATTTCAAGCTGTTTAGTTTCAATAAGCATTTCTTGTGTTGTGTCACATTCAGGAAAACCAGGAAGAGATAACTGAGTTGGACTTGCATCCATGACTTGGGTAGTTGAACTTTGTACATTAGTGGCCATGTTGATCATAACAATGATTTAATATTCAGTTTTAACTGCTAAAAAGGGTTTCTGATCATTTTTTTTGTGAACATCTTTAAACAATCTAAATTTAAAATTGTTTTTATATGCATGTCAGTGATGTGTGACAAAAACAAAAAGGCTACACAAAACAGAACCTGTACCGTATTAATATATTTTTCTTGCCATTTTTTTAATGTTTTGTTTTCGTGTCACAATATATTTCTCAATTTGTTATAGTAAACAAAAATGTTGTGCAATTTTGTTATCATTCGCACACTCATCAGACACTTTCATGGCGTCACATTGAGAAACATTGTCCAACCACAATTCTCTGGTGGCAATAGCAAAAGTATTCAACCAACAGCAATGGACGTGATCAAATGTAGTCGAGCGAGGATAAGAAGAGACCCAACTTTGCACAGCTTGCTAGCCTCATCCACCCCTCTTCGCCAGCTAGCGCTCTGCGTCCACTTTCTCCCTTCCATCCAGTTCAGCTGACGCTGCTAGTGTCTGCTAGTGGATAATCCCCACAATCGATTGTGTGATTCCAGTGTTCAGGCAACAATCGAAATCGAAATGCTAAGGCTGTGTGAGAGACGCGTGGTGGTTGCTTAGGTGGAGTGGGCAGCTCTTCTGAGCGCTGGTCATTTACTGGTTGGAAAGTGGACTGAATAGAGGATAGAAGGAGGCAGCAGCTATCACCACAGACACAACATCCGTAGACTCTACATCTACTAGGGTGAATCATGTGCTGACGCAGCTGCGGTTGCCATCCGCATTGATGGCCTCCTCCTTGGCCGCCAGCTAGACGCAGACGCCCAACCCCGGCACATCCCGGCACCTCACATCCCCCCACCAGCTCTCACTTATATGTGAGGCGAGTCAAAGGCTTAGGTGCAGGTCTTAGCCTAGGCCGGTTCTCAGTGACCTCCGATTGGCTGTCAGTGGTCTCCGGGTTCCGCCTAGAGGACGTGCCCATGGGTACCATGGTTCGCTCGCATTGTGTCGAACCAGTACGATTTTGCTTTTGGCTCTTAGTGCCTTTAAGCTGCAATAGCAGTCCTTCTTGGCTGGACCCCTGGCCTTTGCGACCAGCGTGATTAGCGCGGCTTTGCTTAGGGCTTAGTCCATCAGCAGAAGGCTGGCTAGACTTCGCAGGCTGTGCTCCAGCTTTGCCACTGGCTGCCATAGTCGGTACCTCAGTTGGAGCCAGGAACTTTGTAATTTGGCGTTGGGCAGATATCTGACCTACGGTTCGATGTTCACCTGAGAATGAACTGACAGGTTCTGGAGCAGTGCTTTGACGGGCAGAGTCGCTACTCCATGCACCGCAATCGGATGGTGCTGAAAAGACCAGACGGAGCTTGCTTCTCCATCTACCTGCAGCGCTGATGCCCCTACAAGAACAGAGCCAACTACGAAACAGCAACTACTAGGCCGCACTGCTAACCAGTCTTTAAATTTTCCTTCTTCTAATCTGTCTTGACCATAGTGAGGACTGCACCAAGTTCATAGTGTAGGCAGTCTTGTATCACTTGGCATTTTCTTTATTCTATCACCAAATAGATATTACTTTTGATCAAAACATGGCATTTCCCTACCTTTTCATCATTTAGCCTGTCACTTGCTGTACCCGTGATCAAATATGCTTCTTCGCCTCTTTTACCATGCAATTGAAATTTTTTTCTTTTCACACTGGCAACATATTTGCTCAAGATCTACTTTACCATGCCAAAAATTGCATTTCTTCTGCATCATGACCAAATTTTTGCATCACTTTATCAATAAATGACACTTTTCTTTCACATTTTGTAATAATCACATGGTCACTTTGTCCTGACCACCACTTCCAGTATGTATGAGGAGAGAGAACGACTGAAGGAGAAGTGGTACGATTTGCACAATGTGGTACGAGATAAGTGGCATTATAGAGGCTCTGGCGAAGGCGCTGGGTTCTTGACCGTACTAGCAAGCATACGTGTCCCTACTAAACAAGTATATGGCGCAGAGCGCAATAGGTGACCGCGGAGCTTCGCAGCCCACAACTTCCTTAGCAGCAAAAGTAATGTTTCAAATGATCCGGGGCCAGTTCCATCCATTAAGGTCTTTCTAAAATGTCATTACCTTTCAGCAAAAAAAAGTTTGTCCAAATCCGTTGAGAATTCGCCATTTCTCAAATTACCCTATTTTTCAACCTTTCTACCCAAAAAAGTAATGTTTAAAATGCTCCGGGACCGGTACCACCCAGTCAGATCTTTCTAAAATGTCTTTATACCTTTCAGCAAAAAAAAAGTGTGTCCAAAGCCGTTGAGAATTCGCCATTTCTCAACATACCCTATTTTTCAACCTTTCTACCCAAAAAAGTAATGTTTCAAATGCTCCGGGACCAGTTCCACCCATTCAGATCTTTCTAAAATGTCCTTACCTTTCAGCAAAAAAAAAGTTTGTCCAAATCCGTTGAGAATTCGCCATTTCTCAACATACCCCATTTTTCAACCTTTCTACCCAAAAAAGTAATGTTTCAAATGCTCCGGGACCGGTTCCACCCATCCAGATCTTTCTAAAATGTTATTACCTTTCAGCAAAAAAAAAGTTTGTCCGACTCCGTGGAGCAGTCGCTATTTCTCAACATACCCCATTTTTCAAAGTTTCTACCCAAAAAAGTAATGTTTCAAATGCTTTGGGACCTGTTCCACACCTACAGATCTTCCTAAAATATTATTACCTTTCAGGAAAAAAAAAAGTTTGTCAAAATCCGTTGAGAATTGAGCATTTTACAGCATACCCCATTTTTCAACATTTCTACCCAAAAAAGTAATGTTTCAAATGCTCAAATTCCGGGTCTACCCCTCCAGATCTTCCTAAAATAGCATTACCTTTCAGGGAAAAAAAAGTTTGTCCCAATCCGTTGAGAATTCGCCCGTTCCCAGCATTTCCAGACATATACCTATATATATATCAGGACAAAAGTTCAGTAACCTCTATAGATCGCGGAGCGGCCCTTCTGGCCACTCAACGGTCAAAAATGAACCCCCCCCGGTGTTGGTTGATTTTACTCCCCCCCCCCTCACCTCATCCCCCCCCCCCCCACCCGGTCAGGTTTTTCCAGGTCAAAGTTGGTTGGTTGGTGCGGGGGCCCCCCCGACCCCCCCCCCCCCCCGGGGCCCCCACCCCCCACCGGTGGGGGTTATTTGGGGTTTCAACAAAGTTGGTTGATTACTTAGTGCAATGGGAAAATTTTGCAAAATATAGGCCTTTTTAACGAAAAAGTGCTCTTAAAAACCCCAATTGGGCACAAAAATTGACAAGGAAAATTATTGATATTGACCAACAAAACAAGTAAATTTCGTATGAAATTTTCAAAAACTTGGTTGGTTGGATGGACTGGGGGCCCCGGGGGAGGGGTACCTCCCAGCCAAGTTGGTTGGTTGGTCAGGTAGGTCCTGAAAAAACTTGGTTGGTTGGTTGGGAACCGGGGGGGGGGGGGGGGGGGGGGGGGGGTCGCAGGCAACAAGTTGGTTGGTTGCTTCGGGGGGGGGGGGGGTCGGGTCACGTATGCTAGCAAGGCCTGGCAGTGGCGCTCGCGGGGACGCTGGGGTTTTGAGAATGACACTTTTGAGAATGACTCCATGGCTCGCATGGACGCCAGTGTTTTTCAGTTTTGCAGAAAAAAGACCTTTGTTCATAAAGAGCTAAAATAAAAACTAAACATTGATTAACATTGAAAAAAACAATATGCATTATAAAGAAAAAATATTAATTTAAATAATTAATTTTTTAGAATATTCCCACTTTTTCATTTTTGCCAGCAACATTAATGCACATTTTAATGCAGAGCATTTGTGCAAATTACTTTAATGCTTTACTCTAACCTGCCATAAAATTAAAAATTCCAATGGATAAAATTTTCTCTGCTGTCTTAGCTCTTAAGTAAAGTTCAAAATTTAGTAAGCATAATGTGAAAATTAGAGTTTAAAATTCAATTTCATTACCTTATAGCCCAAGCTAGTTTCATGATAAGATGAATCAAAAAGTTTCATCACCTTTATGCCCAAACTATTTTAAGTGCAAGCATTAAAAAGAGACAAGCTAAGAGAGAATAAAACGCTGAATCGGAGATTCACAATTTCAGTAATAGTTAAGTATGAAGAGACGTGTTACATGTATGCAGAATTTGCATTGCTTGATGGGTTGCCAGATGAGGCCATGTAGACAGAAGTATTTCCGTTGCCACTGCCATCACTACCTAATGTTGGTTGACTAAGTCTGACACCAGTAGCTGCTCCTTGGACATTCATGTAAACAGATTGTTGCATTCCGCCAGCGCCTCCTCCAGGTGTATTTAGGTCTGCCGAAGTTGCTCCAGAGCACAAACATTTCCTTCTGGCTGAGTTGGAGATGGGCTGCCTGCTATGCCTGTGTTGGGGTTGCTCATTCCAACTGCTGTTCGTGTAGAAGCTCCACCTAGATTGCCAGCATCCAAGCCTACAGCTGTTCGTGTAGAAGCTCCACCTAGATTGCCAGCATCCCATGCCTACAGCTGTACGTGTAGAAGCACCACCCATATTTTCAGCTTCCATGCCAATAGCTGTACGTGTAGAAGAACCACAGAGATTTCCAGCATCCATACCTACATCTGTGCGTGTTGAAGAGCCTCCGAGATTTCCAGCATCCATTCCAATAGCTGTACGTGCAGAAGAACCTCCGATATTTCCAGCATCAATACCAACAGCTGTGCGTGTAGAAGGGCCTACAAGATTTCCAGCATCCATGCCAATAGCTGTGCGTGTTGAAGAGCCTACAAGATTACTAGCATCCATATCAACAGCTGTACGAGTAGATGATACGTTTCCCATTGCCAACCCAGCTGATGTGTGCGCGTGTAGATGAAGGTGCAGCTGAAGAAAGTCCAACAGCTGTTCATGTAGATGTAGGTAGTGCCATTCCAACAACTGGTGAAGCTCCAGGACCCGGCATGTAGACAGATGTAGATCCACTTGTAAAAGCTGCAGGAGAATTAGAGCTTGTCATGTATACTGATGTGCCTCCACCACTGGTGATTCCACATGTAGGAACTGTTATACAACAGCTTGCTGCTGGTTTTGTTCCTGCGGGACTTAGGTGCACTGATGTAGTCCTCTTTGTCCTTCAGATCCAGCTGATGCAATGTATTGACTTGTCATTGTAGCAGTCTAAATATCTCTCACGAATAGCTTTGTAAAATATGAGATAAATCTTATAGGTTTCTGAGCATTTGAAAAATTAGTAGCGTCATTAGCCAAAATTTAGATTAGATTTCTTAGAGTTCGTGTCATAGCGAAGTCCAGATTCCTTTCCACCCACCTACACGTCTCCTCCAATGGAAGGAGAAAGCTACTTCATCACCTCCGTCTCCCAGCCCTCTTACGCAGAAGTGGTGATAAGGCAGGAAGGGAAGAGACGGGAAGTGGCGATAAGGCATGAATCAACCAAAAATGATATTAAATCTACTTTGCTGCCTGGATAATACGCGTCAGGCTAATAATACGCGTCAGGCTATTTCCGTGCAATTTTTTGGAAAAAACCGCAAGGTAAAAGCATTTGAAATGGATGAGAACGGGTTTGCAACGTACAACGATATCAGAATCCACTCTTCATTTCGCATCCGTGCCCCCCTTTTTAATTTTACTACCTCGACACTCCATTATATCAAAGGTCAGTCATGCCTCCATGTTGTTAGGGACTGAGAACTAGAGCTGCAACCCGGGTGTGAGTTGCGGCCTAAACTTAGCTTGAAACCACTGTGAGAGACGCGTGGTGGATGCTTAGGTGGAGAGGGCAGCTCTTCCGAGCGCTGGTCATTTACTGGTTGGAAAGTGGACTGAATAGAGGATAGAAGGAGGCAGCAGCTATCACCACAGACACAACATCCGTAGACTCTACATCTACTAGGGTGAATCAGGTGATGACGCAGCTGCTGTTGCCGTCCGCCTTGATGGCCTCCTCCTTGGCCGCCAGCTAGTTGCAGATGCTCGACCCCGGCACGTCCCGGCACCTCACATCCCCCCACCAGCTCTCACTTATATGTGAGGCGAGTCAAAGGCTTAGGTGCAGGTCTTAGTCTAGGATGGTTCTCGGTGGCCACCGATTGGCTGTCGGCAGTCACCGGGTTCCACCTAGAGGACGTGCCCGTGGGTACCATGGTTTGTTCGCATTGTGTCGAACCAGTACGATTTTGCTTTTGGCTCTTAGCGCCTTTAAGCTGCAACAGCAGCCCTTCTTGGCTGGACCCCTGGCCTTTGCGCCCAGCGTGATTAGCGCGGCTTTGCTTAGGGCTTAGTCCATCAGCAGAAGGCTGGCTTGACTTCGCAGACTGTGCTCCAGCTTTGCTGATGGCTGCCGTAGTCGACACCTCAGTCGGAGGCGCCAAAGCAGGAGGCCCCATCAGTAGATTGACTAAAGGCGCTGGCACAATCTCTGCTGCTGGCATGGGTGCGGCAGGTGCTGGCAAGGGTATAGCCACCCTTGGAGCAGGCAATGGTACCGCTGCACCTGCTTGGGGTATGCCAACTACTTCTTCTTTGTCGTCATCCTCATAGTACACTGCCAAACCGGGCGGTAGGTCAACATGCAGCTTCAGTTGATCCAGGTGCACCCATTTGGTGACCAGAGGTTTGCCCACTACTCTTAGTATGTGAGCATTAGAGCCTTTTATCTCTAATATTCGCCAGAGATCACTCCAATGAGGCTCGAATTTGTTGCATACGAACTTTTTGTAGTACACCAAATTTCCAGCTTTTAGCACAGAAGGCCTTGCAGAGCGGTCATAGTGCTCTCAATACGCAGCTTGTTGAGCAGCTGTTCTTTCTTGCATTAGCTTTTGCACTAGTCTCAAATTCTCTCTGGCTGCCAGCAAGTAGTCTCGCTGGTTCACGGGATAATCTGTCCGTGAATACTCTAAGCCTGGAGGTAAAGGTATGGGGCAATCAGTCCCATACAAGGCATGGTATGGGGTGTCCCCTATAACCTTGCAGAAACTTGCATTGTATGCGAATACCGCATACGGCAGGAATTCCAGCCACTTCGATGGGTTGGCATGGCAATATTTAGTGATAATTAGTGCCAAACTTTTGTTGAACCGCTCACACTTGCCATTCCCTTGCGGATGATAAGCAGACGTCTCAATTTTGGCTGTCCCTATCAACTCAGACAAATGCTTGACTAGAGACGAGGTAAATTGAGTTCCTCTGTCTGACAACCATCTTGCAGGTTTTCCATGAATGAGTACCACTTCCGATACTACTATTCCCGCTTCAGTCTTAGCCAGCATATCTTTCATGGGCTTAGCAACAGCATAATTGCTAAAAACGTCTGTTATCGTCAATATATAGTGATGACTCAGCACTGCATGATTAATAGGTCCTACAATATCAGAAGCAATTAGCTCCCAAGGTCTAGTGGATGTCACTGACCTAAGCTTCTCTCTACCTCCATGGTTAGCAGGGTTGCTAACCTGACAATCCTGGCATGCTGCACAGAAGGCCTTTATGTCCTTCACCATATTCTCCCAAAAGAACTTTTTCTTTATATTTTGATAGCAGCGCAAATATGCAAAGTGTCCACTAAATATACCAGAATGAAAATTCTTAAAGATAAACAAAACAACAGACTTAGGGGCGTATAACCGACCCTCCACCCCTCCCCCATCAAGGAAGACTAGATCGTCTTTGACGAAGTAAAGGTGGCTTTGGCTAACTATTCTCGTCGCCAGATCATGGTCTTCTGGAAGTGTTCCATCCTCTAAATATTTTTTCATTCCTAAGCAGAAATCATCTTTTTTCTGCGCTTTGCAAATATGTGCAAATTTGTCTTTGCGTTTCTCTCAAAGGGTTATCTTGATTCGAAGTTTCAGCAATTTCTGCCGAAATTTCTCTTCCATTATTGTCAAAAATTGACAATTATGGTGAAAAACTAACACGTTTTTCAGATGAAACTTTGAGATTTTCCACTGGATTTCCCACTTTTTTGTGGAATTTTCCCAAATTTTTGTCATTTTTGTCACATTTTGTGCAACAAATTTTGACAAAATTTTTGACTTACTTCCAATAAATTTTGACATTTTTTGCAACTTTTAAATTTTGTAAGATTTTCGGAACATTTTTCGCAATTTTTTTTGCAAAATTTCCAAATTTTCTTTGCCAGCTTTTGCTGTGGCTTTATATGAATCTGAATTCATACCGGGGAATGGTTGCGGCAGTTCCTCGTACATTCTTGACAAGGCATCTGCAGCCGTATCATCACAGCCTTTTCTATACCTCAATTGAGGGTGATAATCACATATTTTAAGTGCCCATCTATTCAAGATAGCGTTTGCTGAAAAATTATTTGTCATATATTCCAACGGTTTATGATCCGTTTCAATTATTATCGCTGGATGGCCATAAATAATTGTCTTCCACCTATTGAGGGCAAACAAAATCGCCGCTGCCTCCAATTTTACTATTGGATAATGCCTCTCAGGATCATTGAGAGTTCTACTAGCATAAGCAATGACTCTTTCATCGCCCTGTGGATCGGTTTACGACAATATTGCACCCATTCCTGATAAAGATGCATCAGACCGAATTATGAACGGCCTTTTTGGGTCCAAACTGGGAAATGCAAGAACCAGAGGCGTAGATAAAGAATTTTTTAGCTGACAGAAAGCTTTTTCCTGGCTTTCGCCCCAGGCGTATTTTATGCCTTTTTTGAGCAATGAATAGAGTGGTTCCGCAATTGTTGCAAAATCCTGCACAAATTTGTGATAATAACAACATAAGCCTAAAAATCTTTGCAAGGCTTTCACCGAAGTTGGTCTTACATAATTTCGCACAGAATCAACCTTGGCGTCATCCACTCGACTTCCGTTTTTGGAAATAATGTGGCCTAAATATTTGACCTCATCTTTCAAAAACTCGCATTTTCGAAGTTTGCATTTTAATTCAGCATCTCTTAAATGCCTTAATGTTTCTCTTAAGGCCACCATTAGCTCGTCGAATGTTTTTCCAGCGACTAATAGGTCGTCAATGTAAACCCAGACATTTTTCCACAGTAAATCTTTCATTACTGTTTGCATTAACCGTTGAAACGTCGACACTGCATTGCAAGCCCCCATAGGTAGACGTAAATATTGGAAAAGTCCAACATGTGTTCGAAATGCAGTGAATTTTTTATCACATTCGAACATTTTCAACTAAAAATATCCAGCTTGCAAGTCCATTGCGACAAAAATCTCATTCCTGTC
The DNA here is from genome assembly GCA_030248095.1 of Ptycholaimellus sp. GST1_10. Taxonomy (NCBI): domain Eukaryota; kingdom Metazoa; phylum Nematoda; class Chromadorea; order Chromadorida; family Chromadoridae; genus Ptycholaimellus; species Ptycholaimellus sp. GST1_10. The sequence goes on along the minus strand of JASANA010005681.1, from coordinate 2,581 downwards.
AATGTTGACAAGATATAATCTGCACTAGGCAGGTTATATATATATTTCACCGTTTTTGAGTTCAAGTGGCGATAATCATGGACAATTCGGTCTGTTTTGTCTGGTTTTGGTACCAAAACAACCGCACTTGAATACGACGAATCACTAGGCTCTATTGCGCCTTGCTTCAGCAGCTCCATAACTTTCGCTTCCACAGCTGCTCTCTTAGCTAAGGCAATTGGCCTGCTTCTGTCAAACGGTGTATAGTCCGTTAATTCTATTTTATGTTCTACCAAATCACAATCACCAATATCATAATCATCTCTACCGAAACAATCTTGAAATTCCAAAATTAATTTTAATATTGCCTTTTTATAATTACTAGGCGTTTGTTCTGAGCCTATTTTGGCGGATTTTCGAATATTTTCCAAATGTTCCTTTAACGGAACTCTTTTTTCCAGTTCTGCATCCGCCTCCACTCCCGAGAGAGATGCTTCCCAGCCTTCCGCCGGCAACTTTGTAATTTTCCAAAATTGATCCGCGCTAAGCGCGGCACACCCGATATCGACACCATTGCTGATATGGTCATCTGAATCCTGGACAGTTTGTCTAGGAATTCTTACTCTAGGACATCTAAATCCTGTGCTCCTTAATCCAAAAACCGTTGCACTATTGGTTTTTTCCAAACTTTTTGCCTCTCCTAAGTCTTCTCTAACTTCCAAATCGCCAATTAAAGAATTTTCTTTAATTTTTGTGGTGAGGGGGGTGGGGTTTTTGGGGGGTGGGGGGGTGTTTTTGGCGGGGGTGCTTGTTGTCTTTTTGTTGTGGGGTGGGTGGGGGGCGGGCTCTTTTTGGGTTGGGGGGCGGGGTCGGTGCTTTTTTGGGGCTTGTCGGGGGGGGGGTCTGGCCGTCCTTTGGGGGGGGGGGGGGGGGGGGGGGTTCGGGTCTTTTTGCTGCGGAGGATTTGGAGGGGTGGTGGGGGCGCCGGGGTCTCTTTTCGGGGGGGGCGACTTTGCCTTGGCTCTGATGCCGGGCTTTTTTTGTTTTTTTCGTTCATTGTGCTTACTTTTGAAATTGGTTGAGAAACCACAGACTTGATTTTTGAGTGACAACTTTCATATATAGGATGCGCGCCGCGGTCACCTATTGCGCTTTGCGCCATATACTTGTTCTCCACAATTTTGGACAGGTACGGCAACAGTCCCATTTCTACTCACAACTAATCCTGCTGCTGAGAACAGACCAGTTTTCTCCCTAATTTCAGGGTGGAAAATGTACATTTGCCCATTTGGCAATTTATTCACCTCTGGGGTCAAATCAACCAAGGAAATTTCTCCTGGTAGCAAATTTTCAGGATTTTTTGAAAATACTTTCAAATAACCAGCTTCTAACTGCTTCAGATCAGTTAAGACTCTGATTTCTTTATCTCTTACATTGATCTCTATTGGACCAATTTTCTTCAAAAAATCTACACCCAAAATTAGGTCATAAACTTGAGAAAAACCTTCTATGACAGAAAATGTCATTGGGACCTGAATGTCCAAGGTCCTTATGTCCAAAGTTATTTGTCCATAAACTTTTAAGCTATGCCCTGACACGCTAACAATAAGCAACGTTCTGTTTTTTGCCAGACCTACCTCACAAACGCCCATTTTAGCTAGGCAGTCATAAGTTGATTTACTTATGCAAGACATTTCCGCACCGGTATCTATCATACCTGTGCCAAATACAGATGGAGCAAACCAAACATGCACTGTTGGGGCGTGATTGGGGATCAATAAGTCCTATTTGAATATTTATTGGCATTTTATAATTTCTCAATTTTAGACAAATTTTCTTCCGTCTCCTCAGGTATCTGGGCCAAAGATATGCTTTTGCCTCCCGGCAAATGCAGTTCACCTGTCCAGCCCGTCAGTTCTGTGACGAACTGTTCAGCCTCTTCCTCAGTCAATCCTTTCGACGGTCTCAATTCAACCATCTCACAATGATCTTCGCTGTCAAGAACTACCCTTCTAGCCGACTTTTTTGTCGGTGTTTCCGTTCTTGAAAGCGGCGGGGCTTTTTTCGCCCGGCATCCCAGGCATGCAAACAGCCTCCTAACTAGTGATGATCTCCTCGACAACTTTTGCCCTAACCAAGCCCCAGTTTTGCGTGTTTGGTCAACGTGCGGGTTTTCAGGATTTTCATTAGCCCACCTTTTGATGTATGCTAATAATATTTGCAATGCTATATATGTGCAGAGCAAAATAAAAATTAATCCTAAAACTATACATATTAAGTTTATTAATAGTTGTTTAGGGCCAGAAATTAGTGTAGCCCAGAGACCTTGCATCCCTTTGCCCACAGCTTCAAATGTGTGCACTATGCTGCCGGTGCTATTGGCGACCAACCCCCCGAGTTTCTCTCCCGCCTCCGCCACGGAGGCCAAGAAAAGCTCTGGGTCTACGGCCTGGAAGCTAGCCTTTGCGGCCAACACTTGTAGTTGAGCCTTTATTGTCTGAGTCTGATGAACGACTGTTCATAGTCCTTCAGGCTACTAAGATATGAGACCATCGCTCCTCTGCGAATAATGAAGGTGCATCAAACAGAATTGGACTGTTTG
>JASANA010005677.1:0-12209 GCA_030248095.1 Ptycholaimellus sp. GST1_10 | reverse complement strand
TATTTATCTATGTTTGATTGAGCGAAGTGCTTAAGGCACAGGACAGGAACTCGCAGGAGTCCTGCATTGAGGAGTAGTGTTTTTCACATATAATGTATTTAAACATGCAAATATGTCTCATCTACATAGACTCCAGCTATCAGACTCCCAGGGAAATGTCACGGCGGCTCCCCAACGCTTTGCCTGGCCCCAACGAGGTATCCAAACTTTGAATGCTCTGCCCGAAATCTGATCAGAAGTTCAAAGAGAGCTTCACTGCTAAAGACCCCCTGAATCCACACTTCTCTGACCTTGTATCAAGTTGGGGGTTGGAGTTTGGGACTTTGGGTGACGGGCTTGGAGGGGCTAGAGACGAGCGACTTGCGCGCCGTCTGCATGGTCGTCTCCTGCGCTCCGTCCACCACTTGAGGGGACAAGCGCCGTAATGGCCTCAAATCCATGCAGGGGTTCATGACAGCAGTGATTGAAAAGTAGCTGAAAGAGAACTGTCCTTCCTGACTACTGTGAAGCTCTGGTACAGGTTGAACTCGGCCTCGGCATCCACCCAGAAGCTGTATGTTTCATGGACAGCTCATGTATAGAGCTCAATGGAAAAGGTAGCAATGTGTAGAGCTCAGGCACTTGTGTAGCAAGGTAAATATGAACCTTCTCGATGGCCACCTCCTTGAGCCTGGGGTGAAGCTTGTCCCGGAACTTGGGGTCGAGGAAGGAGGCCTTGGCGGTGAGTGGGTCAAAGTTGCGGTCGTTGGGCTTGATGAGGTAGAAGAAGCGGCGCGCCACGTTGAAAGAAAGGAACACCTCCGGTATTTCGATCTTTAGCAATTCCTGCAAAATACTTCGCCTAATCACTACTTAGGTTTCAAACAGGATGATACGCTAATTTAAGCTTATGCTAATTTATGGCATTAGCTTATTACTGCATTTTGATTGTCACCTGACAGAGCTACGGCTAGTACTGGTTGGGTTAGTATAGTGACTCTGAGATCAGAAAGCTAGCCGTGCCTGCTGGCTTAAGCAGATCATGTGAAACATCAGTGGGCGGCCAATGCCCTACTTTACGTAGTTAGAGGCTGGGCCTGGAGCATATCCTTCTCGTGTTCAGAGGCCAGAGTACTAAAGCCGAAGTATGAACACATCCATCGCCTCCCCGTCGAGATAGTTCACCATTCTGAGTATTCCCTGCACATAATAGGTATTGCTTGTTGGGCATAAGCAGTCTCACATGTAGCCTTTATGAAACATCAAGCTATCCGGTGCACTGACTCCTCTGATGTTTCAATTCCTAGTCTAAAGAGCTTGCCAAAGGAGTTGTCGTCAATTTCACGTCAAGTTCCCCCATCCTCTCGCCAGACCCTGGGTTCAGGTTGTCGTGCCTGCCGCTGTAAGTAATGCAGTGAATGCTCTCAAAGCTTTCAGGAGTATCTAGTCACATCGGAGAGGATGATGAAGAGGCCGGGCCTGGAGCATATGCTTATATCAGATGGGCAAAATAAGACTACCAGACGAATATCAAACAGTGTGAATGAGCAGAGCCTGCCCCCGCCCAACTCCTCCACTCACCGCGACCTAGGCCTCCTCATCAGCCCCAACTTCAAATTCTCAGCCCACTGCACCTCCATTGCTGCCAAAACCCGCTTCCTCTGCAAATCAATCCTACGCACCTTCACCGCAGCCCCACCAGAGACCCTCTGCCTCATCTACTCAACCTTTGCCGCCCCATTCTTGAATTCAGCTCCCCAGTGTTCAACTCGATCAGGAAGCAGGACATTTGCATGCTTGAAAGTGTTCAAAGACAATTTACCAGGGCCATTTTCAGAAGATTCCGCCTCAGAAGCCATGGCTATGCCCACCGCCTCACATATCTGCAGCTAGACAGTTTGTCAAAACGTAGACAGATTGCTGACCTGTGCTTCCTCCATGATGTGTTCCATGGTCGTCAATATACTGCCCTAACTTGCTCATGAGGAAAATCAATCAGCGTCCACTGATGCATAACTGTAGGCTGCTCTCTGACAGAAACGCGCGAGGTCCCCTATGCTTTGCTTGGCCCCAACGCTGTATACCAACCTGGAATGCCCTGCCAGAATCTGTGATCAGAAGTTCGAAGAGAGCTTTCACTGAGCATCTAAAACGCACTCTCATCTGACCTTGCTTACATTCTTTCCCTTGGTTATGCCTTGCTGCTTAACCTTCTCACCCGATTTGGTTCGGAAGTAAATCAATCAATCAATCAATAAGGTTTATTTTTCACAACCAACAATAAATATCATTCACCGCTATCTCGTACTATGGCAGCCTAAGCAAGCCCGTAGTCAATGACATCTGGAATGGTTAGGAGTGGGAAAAGGATTGAGGCAGCTGGGTGGTAACTGGCTCAAGAGGGGAGAGTGGATCATCACAGGTTTGGTTGACGGGGGGCGGTTTATGGCGGCGGTTGGGTGGAGTGTGTGTGCGGGTGGGATAGGGGAGGGGGAGGAGGGGAGGAGGGGGAAGAAAAGCGTCAAGGAGGAGAGGAAGAGGGGGGCGTCAAAGCTCACACCTACCCAACAGGTTGGCATACATATTATTGGCAGGGTTTCAAGGCTAGGCATTTGCCCATGCCGGGGGATGATGGCGAAGAATCCGTGGGTGTCCGAGAACGGGATGTCGTCCTCGCTCTCCGGCTCCCCGCCCCCGTACTCCTCAAGCAGGGCAGCGGGGTCCCAGTCCTCGTGCCAGCCAGCCCCCCCCCCTCAGAGAAAGCAAAGCTATGAATTAGGCTAAGGTGAGGTAGTGAAGGGTGATGTCCATAAGGAGGCAGTAGCCGACCTCGCCGTTGGGCTGGGCGCGCGAGTCCCGGTAGTAGTCGGGGTTGTAGTGCTTCGTGCAGAATAGTTTCATGGCCACCACGTTGATGCTATTGTAATCCTCGATGCATGCCTTCAAACTACGGTTGACTGATGTTTCATAGAGCCTACAAATAAGACTGCCTTAACCCAACCAGTAATAGGCGCAGCTTTTCCAGGTGACAATCACAATGCAGTAAGTAAGAATTAGTCTAACTTGGTTTAACCATATAACCATAAATAGTACCATCGGCAAGCCATCATCTATTTCAATCACAGCAGCCATGTACTAGTCTATTACAATTTCACACACACAGTCTCTAGCGGCGTTCGAAGGAAGCCCTAATTCTCTGCCTCCCACCTGATCGTCTTCTTCGTCTCTAGCTCCTGCCTGGACATTCTTCATCATTGCCTTGCTCTGTCCTGTCTGCTTATTAGAGGCTTATTAGAGCTCACCTACTTGAGATGCTTCCATTGCCTGTATTATTTACAGCGAAAATAAGTAAAAACAGTGAAACATCAGAGACATGATCCTCGGGATACTCATGACCCATAACCTATCCTTCTCACCCAACCAGCCCCCAGCGAGATCTAGGCATCCTGATGACACCCCAGCTGTCCTTCTCCGCCCACTGCTCCTCTATCTCCTCCCGTTGTCGTGCTACCTGCTCTGTAATTCTCAAAGCCTTTACCTCTGCTGACCCTGACACCCTAATCCAAGCCTACTGCACTTTCGCTAGACCCCTACTCGAGTACGCCTCCCCAGTGTTCAACTCAATCAGAACAGCTGATAGCCACACTATTGAATCTGTCCAACGTTGGTTCACTAGGTGCATCTTCTCTCGCTTCCATTGGAAAAGTGTAGGCTACCCCCAACGCATGCTTAGACTAAACCTAGAGCCCCTTAGCAAACGCCGCAAAGATGCCGATCTGCTCCTCCTTCACAAAGTCTATACAGGCAAACATTTCTGTCCTAACTTACTGCTTAGAAAAACCAATGCTAAATCCCTTTCTCATAACCACCGCCTCCACCAAAACCCCCATGCCCGTGGAATTACTGCTCTCATGTGGCCACAAAGATACATTGCTGATTGGAACAAAATACCTGAATCTGTGATACTCGCCTCACACTCTACATTCTGCGATTTATTGAAAAGCGACTGACCAAATCCCCCTTTGTTTGACAGGCATTGCTGCTTCTGCCTTGTTTCCCAGTTTCCACTGGAGTAAAAAATCAAATCAATCAATCAACTGCCTCCCCATTCCTCTCGATGCCGCGCAGTTTCCTCTGTCATTGTGACAGCATTCACATCAGCCTGCCCTCAAACCTTAGCTGGTTGTATTTGCCTCCCTCCATTCTAATCTCATCATGCAACTCCCAGCACCTCAGTGCGTTTCTTCGTCCAATCGTGTAGTGAACATTGCTGTTCTGATTTGCAAAACATTCTCAAGGCCATTTACACATCAACTAGATTGCGGAGTCAGCTGATTAAGTTGAACATATGAAACATCAGTCCACTGGCTGCTCACATACGCTCAGCTCCACCAAACCAACATCCATTTTGCAGCATAAGTTACACACATATATAAGTTCAGGTCCAAATTGTAAGTCGTCCAACTAAGGCTTAGTAAAGGTTAGCATATATCAAAACCAAAAGCAGGAACTTCATCGAGGTCCTCTGCCTCTTTCAACCCCTTCAACCTCCTGTGCATTTCTTGGAACATCCCACTGAATCCCTCGCCTCAGAATCGTTGATCACCACGTTGATGCTATTGTAAGATGCATAGCAGATATCGATGCACGCCTTCAAACTACGGTTGACTGATGTTTCATAGAGCCTACAAATAAGACTGCCTTAACCCAACCAGTAATAGGCGCAGCTTTTCCAGGTGACAATCACAATGCAGTAAGTAAGAATTAGTCTAACTTGGTTTAACCATTTAACCATAAATAGTACCATCGGCAAGCCATCATCTATTTCATGAACTGACCAACCGTGCACTGGATAAAATATGCGACAAGTTCTCCCAGTACCTCACCTGGCCCTTGGTTCACGTTGCCTTCCCTAACGTTGGAAGTAATGCAGTGAATGATCCCAACGTTTTTAGGAATATCTAGTCACATGGGAGAGGATGATGAAGATGCTGGGTCTTGAGCATATCATACTTCCTGCGGATTTCAAACAATATCTAGACACTAATGATTGACAATTTATGATATTTGCTCAATTTGTGGATGTCCTGGATTTTGCTCGATTAGCTGTGGACTATGTATCATTGGATGGATAACACAGTTACACCTCACACCTTTTACACAAGGTTACACCTTTTTGGCCTCACATCGCATCAGCACACACACACAGCAATCCTGCCGGCATTTTCTGCTGAATTTCAGGCGATGAACATGGCCTAAATGACGATGACATTGATTGTAAGCCTAATTAGTAATTACCTGGAAGAATAATGAAATGAATGGCAAACGACCGATCTCCTTTTGGTTAGTGCTTTTTGATCGCCTTCTCTCTCAACCGAGCATTTAGGGAGCATTGGCACTGGTAGCTGGCCGACTCTGCACAGAACCTAAAAAGGATTTTGCTCTGACCTTTCGCTGCAATTTGAAATTCATTTGCGTTTTGAAACAATTGCTTTCAACGCTGTAATCGAATAATCTGGCCGCAATTAAAGCGAATAATTTCCAGCGTCTATTTTTACTATGAGTGGAATGACGTAGAGCATTTGAATCCATTGACTTGTCCATGAGCGTGCGTATTCACGCGTCCTAGGCACTCAATCGTCTGATGCTTTACTCCCAGCATAAAGCCAGTTTCTGCCCCACTATTCCGATCCAGGTCAGGAATTAGTCGTGAATGCACCTCAGTCGAGAACTTATGCTGCGGCCGCAGTTCATTTTGCGGCTTCCTCTGCTCCAGCAGCGCTGGCTGTTTTTGGTCGTTGCTGGCGCATTCTGTGGACTCGATCACCTGTAATTCATATTCTCAGCTCTGGAATGACCCGTCCTTTTGAAGCGTATTGTAGAAATTATATGTCTAATTTATCTGGGATTTATCAGGGAGGGGGTGGTGTGGGGGGGGGGGGTGAGGCCCCCCCCCCCCCCCCTCCCCCGCGCCCCTTTAATAAGACTGCCTTAACCCAACCAGTAATAGGTGTGGCTTTGTCAGGTGACAATCCCAATGCAGTAAGTAAGAATTAGTCTAACTTGGTTTAACCATGCCTGCGTTCAGTCGGACCTTTGACTGTGTGAGCCATTCATTCGAAGCAATTGCTCTGTTTGCATTCACTGAGCATTTCTGACCGCTTCTATTCTAAGTAACACAAGCAATGTGAGAAGATATGGCTTGGAAACGTAGATACCGGGAGGCACTAAGTCTTCGCCTTTTTTTTATTATGCATGGTTACATCTCAGCAACTGCCTATCCATGAAAGCTATAACTTGGCCACAGAGTGGCCATATTGCCCTTTTATGTTGCTGTAAATGTTTATGTTTATGTAGGCATATTGAAGCTGGCTGTTTAGCTGGCAGCCGACGGCGGCGCTATCCATGCCCTAGCGCTTCAGCTCCTACTCAAGGAGCTTCTTGGACGCCTGCTTCAGCTGCATACCCCCACCGCAGCGCCTCCATCTCTGTTGCGTTCGCGGGCACTGGGAAGACGGCCATGCTAGTCGAGTTCATCCTAAGACACCCGCATCTTCGCATCCTCGCCCTCTTCTTCAATGACTCCCCTGCCACTACCGGCCCTTGCCCTTCTCTGAGATTGGGGGAGGTGACAGAGAAGCGGTGGAGGAGACAACGAGACGTTTACGGGCGGCTGGCTGCCACAACGTCGTCGTCTACACCACTCACAGCTACGCCAGGCACTTCATCGAGGTCCTCTGCCTCTTTCACCTCTTATACCTCCTGTGCATTTCTTGGAACATCCCACTGAATCCCTCGCCTCAGAATCGTTGATCATCATGTTGCTGCTATTGTAATCCTCGATGCACGCCTTCAAACTACGGTTGACCAATGTTTCATAGAGCCTATAAATAAGACTGCCTTAACCCAACCAGTAATAGTTGTAGCTTTGTCAGGTGACAATCACAATGCAGTAAGTAAGAATTAGTCTAACTTGGTTTAACCATGCCTGCATTCAGTCGGACCTTTGACTGTGTGAGCCATTCAAAGCAATTGCTCTGTTTGCATTCACTGAGCATTTCTGTACCGCTTCTATTCTAAGTAACACAAGCAATGGGAGAAGATATGGCTTGGAAACGTAGATACCGGGAGGCACTAAGTCTTTGCCTTTTTTATTATGCATGGTTACATCTCAGCAACTGCCTATCCATGAAAGCTATAACTTGGCCACAGTGTGGCCATATTGCCCTTTTATGTTGCTGTAAATGCCTGTTATGCAATATCATGTCTAATGTGGTTTACTAGTCTAACAAATTTGGATTTATTGCAGACAAGGCGTTCGGTAAGTGTGTGTCCTCGGGGCATAGACAGAGTTACGCTTACCAGCAGAGAACAACCTTGCAGGACCTACAATGCCGCAAGACAAGCTATTCCATCCAACAGTTATCCAGGATTGTTGACAGTCTTTATTCAAAGATGAACAATGCAGACTCAGATCCAACAGAGCGGGAGTAAGTAGGTGGACTTAGGTAGCCAGAATCTAGTGCACTCTTTACGGACAAGTAGCAGCGCCTCAGCAGCAGGAGATTGGCCAGGGCCCGTCGAAGTTCCAGCGATTCCCAGCCCAGGATCCTGCACCTTCCTGCGTACCCTGAGCCTTTACTGCTTCTTTCAGTCTTTCTGAAAATGTGCATTGTTTTCAGACGACTCATGTTGCAAGGAAGTGATATTTTGCAATGTGTTCTCAAATTATTCATTAGCCATTCACTCGTTTTCTTTGGCAAAATGGACAAAGCCATGAAAACTTGCGACCAGTAAGAATGCAACACAGCAAACTGGTTTTGAATTCTTTGTACATGTCACCAGACTGCCTTCCCTATGCCCCACCAGCTTCAATGGATTGCCTGATGTTTCATAGAGCCTGCAAATACAGCTGGCTTTACCCAACATGTAATAGACGACGAAGGCAAGACAAGGCTATGATTCCAATCCTGCTGTCACACATCGTACACCACTCAAAATGCATTCAGCTTCAATGCTGGGGGCAGGAAGAGGTGAGTTTGAGGTCGTCGGCGAAGGCCCAGAAGTGGATGCCCGTGGCGCAGAGTTCGGAGAGGAGAGGCTCGAGGTAGATGTCCCAGAGGATCGGCCATCGGAGGTTAGCATTGAAATTGCCTTATTTGTAGGCTCTATGAAACATCAGACAACCCATCCGTACCCTGCATCTATTACTAGTAGGGTAAAGTCAGCCTTGTTTGTAGGCTCTATGAAACATCAGACAATCCATACATAGCCTGCGTATATTACTAGTAGGGAAAAGTCAGCCTTATTTGTAGGCTGATGTTTCACTGTTTTTACTTACATTCGCTGTAAGTAATACAGGCAATGAAAATAGTTGACGTAAGCCAGAATAACTTGCCCAACTAGAGCTGCAGGATACATTACTTCTGGGGGGTTTATGTCCCTGCAATTCCTTTTCCCGCTTAGCTTAGCTTAGATTAGGCTGGCTTAGCTTAGCAATTCAGGGAATGCAATTGGAAGAGACAGCATATATGATTGGTAAATCCAATGAGAAATAGATAATAAATAAATACTTTTTATACCCAGGGCTCCCAGGCTCAGCTGTTTTGATTCTTCAAGGCTAAAAAAGGTGCTAAAACCAGAACGTGCCCTGACCTGGTGTAGGAGAATAACGATATAAAAATGGGTATATTACCAGAGGAAACCAGTTGAAGCTTATGACAGCTAAGCCATCATCAATTTCAATCACAGCAGCCATGCACTAGTCTATTACAATTGCAGTTGCACTAGTCTATTACAATTGCGAAGCGCGGCCACTGACCAATATTACTAGTATCTTATATAATACGCGTGATGCCATTTTGGGAGGGGTCTCGGGGCTCCCTGGATTCTTTACTTATCCTGACATGTGATAGCTCTATGAATCAGTCTCAACGAATTATTCAATATTTTTTGGGGTTATCCATGCATGGGAAATGTTAAAGACATGAAATAATCAATAACATTCGCATTTTTGCCATTTTTGAGCATTTTTTGACTTTGAAACTTTGTAGCTCCTTCATTTTTTAACTTTTTCTGTCGGACTTTTTTTAAAATTCAAGCTGTAACAATTCTGTGCTGAACCATACTTCCAAATATTCAACATTTAGGTGTAATTTTTCTGCAAAATTGGATCAAGTAAAGTCCATTTTGCTCATTTTCGAGCTACTCAGTAGTTGGATGTAACAGAAATGCCATAAGTAGTTTTGGCAAGGCTCTGAATAGCGGAAGTGTCAAGTTGCTGCTTAATGCATACAATGCACCATCCAAGCAGCAATTGTGCTTTTAAATTTGTTTTTCTACCATGTCTGAAGAATGCACATGGTAGCTGTCTGAATATCAAAGTATGATTTGATCAGTTATTTTTGATGTTTTGAAAGTAAAGTATCAAGCGTGAAACTATGTGAAAGTATTTTGCAGGTTGAGGGCAACGAAAAGTTGTTATAATACAATTTCCACAATTTATTAAACAAGTGTGGCCGCGCGAAGCGCGGCCACTGGTCAATATTACTAGTATATATATATGGCTAGTCGTGACATAGATAGCGCCACCAGCCTAAAACTGGGGTAACTTCAGAGAACCCCCTCGGCCAAGCCGGTCGAGGGGGTTCAAAAATGACGGCAAAAATGTGGCAAATATGAATCTGAAGAGCTTTCGGAGCACGTAGTATAAAAATTTTGCGAAATCACTCGTTTTCTGAAATTATACGTGGCTTTGAAAACTGTACATTTAACATTTGGAGCTCTATATTTCTAGCAGGATGCGACTCACTGTAAAATGACGGCTAAATCTACCTTCCTTAGATCCTAAGCTTTCGATTGATATGCATAAGTCAATATTTTGGCTGAAAATTGGGTGAGAAATTCAACAAAATGTAAAAATACTCAAAAAACGGAGTTTTTGGGCCATTTTTGGAGTTGGCTTTGCATTTATGGCCATAACATGAGCTAGAAAGCACTAAAAACGATGCGGTCAACGGGACAAAGTGTAGAATTGATCCTTTTAAGCTACCCTGTACTCAGTTTCAGAAAGTTGAAAATTGACTTTTCCACACTACTTTGGCAGTTAACTCAAGGCTTACATAAAACGTCTCTTAAGTCAAATTAACCCATATTTGAGCCTCTAATCTCACAATTTAAAGGATGCACAACTTAAGTTAGAATTATTAATTTAATTTTGAGAAAAATTCTGTGTCAACCATTTTTATGGAATTTGACTAATTAATTAATTTGAATAATTTTTAACATCTGCAAGTTCTATCTGGATTTGAGATGGATAACTGATGAAATGCTTGCAGGCGAGTTTCATTGGTATAGTGGCTGAAAGCCTGTGTGGCGCTGGAAGCCAAGTCCCAGCGGACCTGCACCTCATTTCCCTCCCAGGCCTTCAGAAAGCCCTGCAAACCAATCTTTCCTCTTCCGGCCGACAGAGAGGGTGCCAGTGAGCTTGGAATGTGGAAAGGGGGTGCTGGGCAAGCAGGGCCAGAGACAGCAGCGTCAGACGACTGCCAGTCAGCGAGGCGTAGATGGACTGCGCCAGGCCGCGACAGAGTTGCAGGCCGCCCCTGGAGCTCTGTCGCCAGCCCAGCATCAAAGTCTATGAAAGAAGCCAGAGGAGTGAATGAAGTGTGTTCAGGTTCAGGGGGGGAGTTGGTTCAAAATTTTTTTTGAAAATAAACTTTCCTTTGCGGGCAGGTAATTTTTTTTTCAAAGGAACTCAAACGGCTATTTTTTACACATTAATCAGTTTTGTAGGGGATTCCCCCCCCCCCCCCCCCCCCCGAAATCCGATCTGGGGGATGAAAGTCCCCCCCCCTTCCTTCCTCTAATATCCGCCATTGGATGGAAGGCCCCTGAACCATTCGCTCAGCCAGCAGGAGGCAGAGGAGGCCCAGAGCAAAGGGCAGGAATGAGGTGGGCAGGAGAGCCTGACGGTCCAGCCGACGCTGAAGACTGAGGGATTGCTGGTTGTAGACCAGGCCGAAGTCCAGGCTGGCCAGCGGCCCGATGAAGCCGGACAGATACTGTGGCCGTTTTGCAGTCAGGGAATACCTGAACATTATAATTGTAATTAATTAAATTAATTTAATTAATTGCTTTTTAATTCTACCATCTAAAATCATCAAACAACTCATGCAGGTAAATGCTAAGGTTCAAGTGTCGAGGAAGAGCCAAAAGACCTGTTTTATGTTTCGTTGGGAAGGGGCGCTGAAATTTGTTTTCCAGACACCCGTTTTCACTAAATCATGGTGTTGTGGCATAGCAATAGGACATCGATGAAATTTAAAGAGTTAAAATATTAAGCGGGTATGTCTGAAAAAGAGGCCGATGCAAAATAATTATCACATTTTTGCGCGGCCGCAGGCCGCCTGCCGCGAAGGGCAGGGCCGTCAGAGCTCCGGAGGCCGTAGGGCATGGTCGCTACGGCCCCTACGCTTCGCCTAGCATGCTATGCCCGGAGGCCGTAGGAGCTCTGGCGCCCTGCCCGTAGCGGCGGGCGGCCAAGGCCCGCTTTAACAGTTACCCCATTTTTCGTCCGTCTGTCCGCATATATATATATTTGTGGTTCCGGAGCCCGTACTCCTCGGTTTTTCAATGAAATTGGCTGAAATTTTGCATGGAGGTCCGTCTAGGTGGTGGCTCAGGACGTTTTTGTGCGCTTGGCGCAATTTTAATTTGTTCCAGATTTATGGTCAAAAAACCTCAAAACTTGGGGTCTCAAAATTCGAAAATATTTCGAAAAAGTGCATTTTATTTTATTAATAGTATAATTATTATATACGAACACCTCAGAAATCAATTTTTTATAAAGGATGAAACAAGGATGGATCGACATCATTTAGTCAATAATAAAAATAGAAATATTAGTTAACAATACGGCTTAATGAAACGGGGCAACCTGCTAATTTTCAAGGCCGCGCATCTATTGGCGACAGCCTATATTACCTTGTTTACTTGTTATCACCATCAAATCCGCTTACAGTTTTAGTTCTAGATATTTAATTACAACGCTGCAAAAAATGATTAACATAACATACAGGGCCGGGCACTAAATAACAGCCATAGTTTTCAACCATTTATAACTCCAGATGTTCTATATATTTTTTGATAAAAATTTGTCACAATATGCGTCTAATATGCGCCTAAATTGTGGTAAATGTTTGGACCAAACGGATTTACCCTTTTATATT
>JASANA010005674.1:0-12105 GCA_030248095.1 Ptycholaimellus sp. GST1_10 | reverse complement strand
CCAAAGCCCTGGAACCCACTACCACCAATGTTCAGACAACTCCAAAAGAAATTAAAGCTACTTCCAAACCCCAGGAACTCAGTATCACCAAAGCCCAGGAACCCACTACCACCAATGTTCAGTCAACTCCAAAGGAGAATGTAATAATCACTATGTCAGCTTAAAAGTGAGCCTGAGAATATGATATGGTTGAAGGATGCAGTGAGCCTTAGAATTGAAGAGGTGGGTAGAGCGGCCCTAAAGTTCCAGAGCAATGGATCTGAGGACCTGACGGAGGATGAGTACCTGGAGAAGGCGCACAAGGCTGAGCAGGAGATCGCCCTTGTCTTCAATGCCGCCGTGACACAGCTAGGTTTTGCTCCTACATCGTACAAGTGGAATGAGATTGCAGGTGGGGGCAATGGCGACTTTGGAGGAGGAGGAAGGAGGCAGAGGAGAAGCGGCAGCAAAGTCCTGGTCTGGTGGGGCAACGGCGCTCACCTCCGTTCTGCAGGACCTCATGCCCACCGTTCTGGGCCAGTTGGACGCGGACAAGCTTGCTTCTGTCGGTTGACTCCTTTTGCACCCTCATCCTTCCCTTGGCATCCTTATCAGCATCAATTAATCGATGTATTGGATGGATAACGTCAGGAGTGTCGCTGTCAGAGCTGGTGGCGAAGTGCACGTACGATGGAGTAGAGTGCAATCTGGAGAAGGATTTCCGGCCACTGCTGGACCGTCGATACGGCAACTGCTACACCTGGAATCGGAATCATTCTGTGCCCATCGCTGGGGGCCACGGAAAAGGTAGGCTTCTTTCTCATACCTTCCAAACTATTAGCTGACTAATGAAACGGTTTGTTGGTCTATATTTGGAGCTGAAAGTGCATCGTAGTGAGTATCTCAGCAGCAGCGACACGATTGGCGTTCGGGCTGTTGTTCACGATCGAGAGGTTGGATTGGATTGGATTAATGTCCTCTTTGCTTGCACCGGTTTTCCCTAAAACGGCTGATGTTTAAATTAAAGTCCCAAATTTAGCCGATACGACTTTGAAGAAGACAATATTAACCGAAAATTTTAATTAGAATTTGATTTTTGAAAATTTAAAAGTCCAATCTCTTAGCTACAATGCATCCATCCTAACATAACATACTCGTGGTCAGTTTTTGCGCCTAAGTCAACTTTTTAATTAAAGCTTCCAATGGTAAGAATTTGTTTCTCACCCATCAGCTAAAATGTGTTCATGATAGAATTTCAGGAAATGAACTTGTGTAATTGAATAATTTATTTAGGTTTACCCTCTCCCCTACGCTGATGGGTTCAACATCCCGGTGGGCTACAGCAGTCGATTCGCGATGAGCTTCGAAGAGACGCACCACCTTGGCCACCCCTACACTCCCTGCATTGATCACGTCAATCGCACCTTCTACCCAATCCAAGGCGCCTACTCCAAGCGAGTTTGTACTATCTCCATTCTGCTTTCATTATCCTCATCTGAGCAATGCTTGTGAGAACTGCGAGGAGCTTTGTGTGCAGCGAGCTTTGGCTGACTGGTGCCTCTGCACCGATCCAACTAGGCCCGGACTTAATCACACCGGGCCCATTCACAACCTCCCCAACTGCGGTCTTGGAAAGAGTTGCCCAATTCAATGCCATGCTCGCTTTCACTATTTGGGAGAGCGCAAGCAGAAATGTGCATGGAGACGTTCCTGAAAAGCAGCCGGGCTCAGAAGAATAAATTCTGCGATCAGTGTCATCTGCCCTGCAGCTATACGCTCCTCACTATTGCTGGATCGCGCAACAATTGGCCACACAAGCATGAGGCTATGCAGAATATTGGCGCTAACATTTCAACTTTCAGCCAATTTCAGGTGCCAGTGGAATGCGAACAAGTCCAGGAGACTTACCGACATGAATGCATCAAACAGACGAGGCTTCTTAAAAAAAGAATAAAAAATTGTTGAATTTTCTTTTTGCAGTGGAAATACCGTGATTGCCCATTTCTATGTTCACCGCTTGCGCAAGACTGTCTATTGGGAAACGCCTCTGCAGACGGTTTTTTGCCTTTGATATTTAGCCATATTATGCACAGTTTATGATTTTGACAGACGTTTGGCGCAATAAGTTCTGTGGGTGGACTCATCGGCATAATGGCTGGACTTTCGGTTATTTTGCTCACAAATCCATGGTTAATTTAAAAAAAACTAATTGAGATTCTGAGCCTTGTGGAGTTTTTGAATCTCTTCGTTGAAATTTGCATTGCATATTGGTACCATGGTGTATGAAACGGGCATATTCGATGAATTAAGTTTTTTGCTGTGGGCTGTTTTTTTCTTTTTCGTCATATAAGTTCATGATCGTTCATTTGTCCCATGTCAATACAGGAAACAATAAACAGCAAGATTGATGCTGAGGCATGTCATATCATAGGTATGGTCCTATCATCAAAGTAGGTGTGGAATCATCAATCGTGGATTATTTGATTGATCAAAAACACGGAAGAAATTTGCTGCAGAAGGCATGAATCTAAAATTATGAGCAATGAAAATTTTCAGAAAACAAAAATTGGAAAACCTTGGGGTTGCCGAGGGTATGAAAAGCGAAGATGCAAACGGCGAGGCCAATGTTGAAGCCCGCCACAAGGCCATACATGGCCACATTAGCCTTGTAGACTGCGAAGAGACCCAGATACCAGGAGCCAAGACTCACCGGCAGCACGAACAGCAGACCTTTCTGGTTCGCCCTCAAATATCAGCCTCCTTGCACCAGTGAAAAAGCCGGAGGTGTGGACGCGGCAGCCGTCTTTTGGTGTTGATTGGCATCGGGTAGGCTGGGAAGTCGAGCGTCCATTCCTCCAGCTTCCACCAGGATGATGGCTGCAGCTATAAAGGTGTGGAGAGGTTGTAAGAATGGATGGGATGTAGTGGAGAGGTTGTAAGAATGGAGTGTAGTGACTGGCAAGAGCAGCAATGGGAAGGATGGTGGCCAGGGCAACGTCCTCGCCGAGGTTCAGCCAGCAGGACCAGGCTGACACGTAGTCCGAGTGGAAGAACAGGGAAGTGACCAGCAAGAGCAGCGATGGGAAGGATGGTGGCCAGGGCAACGTCCTCGGCGAGGTTCAGCCAGCAGGACCAGGCTGACACGTAGTCCGAGTGGAAGAACAGGGAAGTGACCAGCAAGAGCAGCGATGGGAAGGATGGTGGCCAGGGCGACGTCCTCGCCGAGGTTCAGCCAGCAGGACCAGGCTGACACGTAGTCCGAGTGGAAGAACAGGGAAGTGACCAGCAAGAGCAGCGATGGGAAGGATGGTGGCCAGGGCGACGTCCTCGCCGAGGTTCAGCCAGCAGGACCAGGCTGACACGTAGTCCGAGTGGAAGAACAGGGAAGTGACCAGCAAGAGCAGCGATGGGAAGGATGGTGGCCAGGGCGACGTCCTCGCCGAGGTTCAGCCAGCAGGACCAGGCTGACACGTAGTCCGAGTGGAAGAACAGGGAAGGGGTCCATGTAAAGTAGAGAACAGTACATTTCTACGACAGAACAGCACGGGTCTATGACAGAACAGCATGGGTCTACGACAGAACAGCATGGGTCTACGAAGGAACAGCACGGGTCTATGAAGGAACAGCACGGGTCTACGACAGAACAGTACGGGTCTACGACAGAACAGTACGGGTCTACGACGGAACAGCATGGGTCTACGACAGAACAGCATGGGTCTACGACAGAACAGTACGGGTCTACGACGGAACAGTACGAGAAAAAATGGCCATTGTTCTGTTCTCTCATAGCAAAAACGCCTAATTGTTCTGTACTCCTGTCCACATATTTTTACAATTTTCCACATAGCTCTTTAAATATGCAGAAATGGGTGCTACGCTTTCTCTGTCTATTACAATATGTCTCTCTGGTACTGCTGGTGCATTCAGTTCATGCAATAGTTCAGCCATTTCTCAGCTGAGGCTCCATAGAAATATTCGTTCAAAAGTGCAGTGGGTTATCAATATTTGCAACAACAAATCAGAAAAGCTTGCTCAGAATATATTGGATAAGTCAAAAATGTAAGTCAATATGCTTCTCAAACATTTTTCAAAAAATGATGACAAACAATACTAAAGCAAATTTGCTAAGAAAATGGTTGCTAAGAAAATGGGGTATGTGAGCTTATGGCCAGGAAATGGAATGGACCAGCTCAACGGCATGCTGCTCGGCCCTTGCGGGGAACAGGTGGACGTCGTTGGGCTGAAGGTTGCCGATCGTGAGGTAGTTGGGGATGAAGCGGATCATGGGGTAGTTGTTCTGCTGCTGATCCAAACGCCAGCGGAAGTTGGACTTCAGCTGGATCCAGAGCCCCTGGTAAATGAGGTGGGTGGTGAGAAAAGAGAATGAGGTGGGAGGAATGATGACCTGAAGGATGCCGCTGCTTGGAAGGCGACGCGGCATCGGCTCCACCAGCATCACGCGCAGCCCGAACTGCTGCACA
The DNA here is from genome assembly GCA_030248095.1 of Ptycholaimellus sp. GST1_10. Classification (NCBI taxonomy): domain Eukaryota; kingdom Metazoa; phylum Nematoda; class Chromadorea; order Chromadorida; family Chromadoridae; genus Ptycholaimellus; species Ptycholaimellus sp. GST1_10. The sequence goes on along the minus strand of JASANA010005674.1, from coordinate 7,645 downwards.
ACGCTCTGCACCCAGAACAGCTGCATTCATCTTATCTCACAACACTCTCCCCCTCCTCCCTACCCTAACCAGCTCATCCGCCCATTGGTGTCCAAACGGATAGGTCTGGCTGTAGTACTTGGGATTGACGGAGTTGGCGCCCAGCTGCACCACCAGGTGCGTGAAGTTCCCGAGGTCAATGTTCTGCCAAACTATGCCCTAGAGAGAAGAGGGGGAAAGAGAGTAACGGTGTTGGCGTAGGTGAGGAGGGCCTGGAGGTGTTTGATCCCACCGCCGGAGTAGGAGAGGATGGCGAAAGGGGTGGAGGCACCGACCATGTCCCACGGCTGCACATTGTGCAGCTGGGAGTCCGAGATGACCAGCACCGATTTGGAGAAGCTGTCAAATCGGTGATAGGTGGCAAAAGGGAGGAGGGTGAGGAAGGGGAGGAACTTGGGGAAGTGGTTGATGGGGTCTGAGGTGCACAGACGAAGCTTGGTAATGTGGCCTCCTTGGCTATGCTGAAGAGGGACTTGCATTTCGGCAGTGCGGCTGGTTGCTGAGCTGAAAAGAGGAAGAGTGGAGAGAATGAGCTGTGTCAGTGGGACTAGGGCGGGCGGATGGTGGGAAAAGCTGGGCCAAGTGTGACCCAGCCTTTCTTGTGGGACTAGGGTGGGCGGATGGCGGGAAAAGCTGGGCCAAGTGTGACCCAGCCTTTCTTCAAGGCCCCCCTATCCCGCCCTTCTCTCCTCCAGCCTTGGCCTGACCTCTCAAGCACGTATCATGTTTCATCAGCACTGATACTATGGAGACGCCCCCTATTAGAAACTGAGCATAAAAATTTATGGCGCAAAAGGCTGTGGAATGTAATCAAACATTGCCCCCACCTCTTTCGCCATCAGCCATCATTCACTTCCCAACCTCTGCCAGTTGCCTCCTTTTCGCAGCCTCTCTTCAGCATGCAGGTTGGCAATATGTCTCTCTGGTACTGCTGGTGCATTCAGTTCATGCGATAGTTCATCTATTTCTCAGCCAAGGCTCCATAGAAAGAACAGCTCGATGATATAGTGTACTGTTCCTTTATAGACATTTATTGAGGAATTATCATTCTTGAAATGTTATCATATTTTATTTAATGATCTGAAACCAGTCCTTTATCCGAATGCAATGCAACTGAGTCCACGAGAAAAAAAGCACGAGAGCAGAAAAAGAGTTTGATCAAAATGAAGCCAAACTGTCACTTTTGTAGCAGATTGAAAGCGCCAACAAAAAAGCCGACCTCATAGTGATGACCTCAACCAAGTTTCAGATGGGCATTCATTCTGCATCCATTGTCTTCAGTCTTCGTTGTCCGGTTTTCAGTCTCAGAAAAAGTGACAGTGCCTTAAAAATATGCTGCTTACACAAACATCAGTCCTGATTGGGTGCAAATAAGCAGAAATGAGGGCAACATGTCTTTAAGAGATCAGGAATTAAGCATGTCCTAAATGGAACAGAACAGTAAAAAAATTTTTTCATACTGTTCTTCTGTGGAAAATAAGGCAGAATGTACTGTTCTGTCGTAGACCCGTGCTGTTCCTTCGTAGACCCGTGCTGTTCTGTCGTAGACCCGTGCTGTTCTGTCGTAGACCCGTGCTGTTCTGTCATAGACCCGTGCTGTTCCTTCGTAGACCCGTGCTGTTCTGTCGTAGACCCGTGCTGTTCTGTCGTAGACCCGTGCTGTTCTGTTGTAGTAATGTACTGTTCTCTACTTTACATTAGGCCAACAGGGAAGTGACCAGCAAGAGCAGCGATGGGAAGGATGGTGGCCAGGGCAACGTCCTCGGCGAGGTTCAGCCAGCAGGACCAGGCTGACACGTAGTCCGAGTGGAAGAACAGGGAAGTGACCAGCAAGAGCAGCGATGGGAAGGATGGTGGCCAGCTTCTGTTCGAAAGGAGAAGGATGAGAGAGGATGGAAGAAAGGGAGAGAGACAAGAGTGGCGGGTGCGGTGTGCCACAGCAAGTGGGCAGATGGCACAACAAGTCAGTCATTGTGCACAGGGCTCACTCTCATCTCTTGGCTGTACTCATGAGGGGATTCCCTATCCCATCCCTTGTCTCACGCAATTTGCTTTCAAACCCCAAAAGCATTTGAGTAAGATAACCTTGAAAAGAGTGGTCCGCTTTTGAGCATGTGAAGAAGGACACTAAAAAGTCTGAAAGAACGATTCCAACCGGGAGGAAGTGAGGCTGCACTAATGGGCGCCTGAATGGAGAGGCTGGAAATTTGCCTTTGCAGACGACTGAGTGATATCTTTCAGCATGGTGCGATATTGTGGGTACAGGTACAAAAAGCCGTGGCAGAAGGGCAGCCTGTTAAAAGGCGCCTTCCCTTAGGTAGAAGATGGCTGAGAATGCTTGCTGATGAAGAAGAGTACTCATTGTACTTTCCAAAATCCACAATCTGAGCCCACAAATGAGCAAGATAGAGGTAACGCGAGAAAGAGCAGTTGCATGTTCTTTGGCATCACCAACACCTGAGCGGGCTCATGCGATGAAGGGAAGAGATGCAAGCGTGGGAAGAGAGCACTACGAAAAAGGTGCGGTACAATTATATATTGGCCCAGGAAGCTTGGGCAAGGGCGCAACGGCAGTGATTCTTGAGTACACTATGAGAAACTGCGCAGTTCCAGCTACAAAAGGTCTTTGGCTTATTTTATCGCAGATTCTGATTCAGTGGCCTCAAGCAATGCCGAGTATGATGCGCTGGAAGGAATGCATGGACGAAAAAGGTCCGGCTTAGTGCCTAGATTGAATTGGAAGGCATATGTGAGGCATTTCAAAGCTGAATTCTGGCCAGAAATGCCGGATTGGTATGAAAAATGGGCGGTGCGAGTGATTGGCCTAGAAGGCATCCAGAGCTGGGAGTACTGGGTGTGCTGGAGTTGGGCTGTGCGCTGTTTTTGGTGGCGTTTGTACAGGCTGGCTGCTTCCGACGGAAGGACGACAGTTTCCGTGCCTCTGTTCCCGGCTGCACCCAGAGCAGCAGCCCAGACGACACCTGTCACAGCCTTGCTGTAAACCCTTTGGCTATGTCCTGGCTCTTTCCGCTTCGGTTACACTTCACCGTGCCCGATTTCCAGCGGTCTCAGCTATCGGTGGAACCTACCTCACCGAGCTCGATGCAACGCTGCTTCCTGCGGCTTAGGCTTTCCTGCCGGACTTCCTCCGGAGCCTAACTGTCACTCACACTTCCTGTAGTTAAATACTTCCCTTACAGGCCCCTACTCGCCTGGATTGTGCATCAAATCTCGTTGCTTCGTGACTGATGACAAGGGTCCGCCTTTATCGCATACTGCCAGCACTCCAGATATCAGCAGTCACAGCACGTACACCAATCTCTTGAGTCGGGCCCACAATCCCCGCCCAACTGAACTTTGCGACAGGGCAGAATCCGGCTTATATACACAGGAACGAATGCCCGTCAGTGAACAAGCCAAGTGTGTACAGAGGAATTCATCGCCACCCCAAAGCATACATGAGGAATTGGAAAGGCAGGACTCCGATAGCTTCAACCTGGACAGCCTACGATCAGGGAAACTCTCCATCTTCGTCGCTTTAAGAGCGAAGGAGTTCTTGCGCCCAGGCTGTCTCCACGGGACTTGCTGAAGATTCCGCGCACTCGCCCCCACCATCACAGCCAGCTTGGGGACACATCTCTGTCAACACCATGGATAAAGTTAAAACTACGGTGTGCTTTTCCCAGCTGAAGGCTACATTGGGTCACAACGTCCTACCCTTAATGTGGGGCTGAGGTCACGAAGCTACAAAACAGAGTACCACGATCATCATCGGACATCCGTCAAGTACCTCCTCGCTCTTCTTCATCCCGGAAAAACATAGGAAGGTAAGACAGGGGGCACATACAAACTTCAGCCCAGAAAAACCACAACAATTGGCCCTGCAGTCTGCAAGCAGTCTTTAAACAAAGGTCCTGGAAACATAGTAGGCCTGGGTACCAAAAGGGTCCGCGTTGGGGGCTGAGGCAAAAGTCACTTTCCATTCCTGGTGAATGCAGGATTGAGTTGAAGGTGACAAAGAGAAAAGGGTATAAAGCTATACTGACCGAGTGAAACATCAGCTGACAACAAGGCTCGGTGACACTTCCAGATCAGACACAAATTAGGCAAGGGAATTAAAGCATCCTGGCCGAACATCAGACTCCTGGGTAGCCCCGTTCCGGATTCAGTAAGATCTTTTGAGCGAGCTATTCATGAGGAACTCACAAGAGCCTCTTATGCGTCTCCTCAAAACATCAGACGGCCAAGTACTCACTTTTGAGTTTCCATAACACATTGACACTGGGGATCCTTGCATCGCTCGTGAGGTCCAATTGAACATCTGAAAATCCTGGGTAAACCTTCTACACCTTAGAGCCGGAAAGGTCTTGAGATCACACTATCCATCCCAGAAGCACCCGGATTGGAGAGGAAGCAACGCAAGAGCCGTTATTCATCAACTGGGTGAAACATAAGGGCGCGGCGGTGGGGTTTTTTTCTCACTCAGCTGTATCAAGAGGTCCGAGCTGAACCGAATGGTCCAGTTGAAACATCAGATCTGAGACCAACTCTTCGCTCTCATCGTCATAAGACAGAGCTTACACGACTCGTCATGCCACAAAGCGTACGACCTGACTGGCCGCACCACGTGGCAATCATGTCGGGCTCAGCTCCTGGGCATGGCTGGTGGAGATGTGTAACTAACTATGCTCTCGCAGGAGGTGCTGCAGGTTTCCACGGAAGGGCACCATGGGTGCGCCCTCCAAAACCTCAGCGTACCCCGGTGAGTCATCCACAGCTCATCGCCTTGAAGAGGTCCTCAAATTCCTGATCCTGCAACCCGTTGCTCTATAAAACAGAATGGGTGATTCCCCCTCTCTGTTCCAATTCCATCGGAATAATCCCAAACCCTCCCATCGCACCATGCATCGAGGTCAAGGCTTCCGGGTTGCAGGTAGCAAAGCGAAGTGCGGGCCCTGTCATCCAACTTCTGCTGGGTTGGTGGTCACTCAGGGCTTGGATCCCTCTGGACCGGAAGCGGCCTAGCCCTAGGTCTCAATTAGATTTCCGGTCTAGGCTCCTGGGGTACTCCTTTGGTGATTCAATTACTGGCTGATCACTTCGGAAACAAATCTCCTTTCAAGGGCCTAGAGATGCGAGCCTCGGAACCTCAGGAGCAATTGTCCTCGGCAATTATACCGGCAGTGGCCCTTTGAGTTCCCAGCAGGGACTTGAAATTTTAAACAACCCGGCCTTCGTTGAGCAGCAAAAGAAAGCTTTCGTCACGTTACCTTCCTGTCCTCAACAACCCCCGCAAGGGTCGGTCAACAAAGGCTCCTGCCAAACCTAAAGAAATTCCCTATCACAATGAGTCCCTTTCGAAGCCCTCTCTCGGCCCACAACGGCTGGATGTGACTAATACCTACAAAACCCAATGTCGGTTCCTGTTATCGCCTTGTGAGCGATTCATAGAGATGATGACGAAAGGGGATTACCAGGGCCGATGACCGAATCCACCGTCCTTTACTGCTACTTCTAAATTCTCTCCTGGGCCAGCAGATGCTTTCATAAGCTTTGCTCGGCTGAAGATAGGTGATGATTCGGACTGCGTTGCAGGAACCCTGCGAAGTAGTCGCTGAACCGCGACAAGCATCAGCTCTGCTTCCACGAAGCCTGCGACTGTGCGTCTCTGATTCTTGGCCCGGGGCGTGCAAAAATTGTCCTGTGGCTAGTCTGAAGAAATGGAAAAGCCTCTATCGCACCCCTTCATGTGCTCCAGAGGGAAAATTGACCTTCATATTAATCTCCTACGTAAAGGCGAGGGGATTAGTCGCACAGCATCGGGAGTTCAGCCTCAACAGCTGATGCAGGTGATCATCTACGAAGGGGTCCCGAGTCCCTGGGGGTGCATGAGGCCTCCAAAATGCTGCATAGCCGCAACTCTAGCCGCCACTCCAGCGACTTTTGATGATGTGGTTGCGGCTGTCTTGCTCATCTCCTGTGATTCTATCAAGGACGACTTGTCCCACCTGTCCTATCTGCCACAAGGCTAACCGTTCGGATAGAGCTGGCTTCGTCCATGATAATCATCATCGGGTTGAAAGTTGAGGTTTTGCAGGAGATGAACTTGCTCGAATCTAACATAGCAAAGATGAGATTGGGGGTACGGAAGGACACGAAGCTCGACGGGGCTGTCGTCAAAGCAATTGTAGCCTGGCCCTGCACCTTTGGGACTTCTAGCTTGGCTTCTTTCCCCGTCTTAGCTGCTTCCTTGGCCTTTGCCAACTGATTCTCGCACTCTATGACCTCTCCTATTCTTCTCATGAAGTCCGGATAGTCGCCCTCCTGCTGATTCCTGTATTTGAATCCCGCGACCTCGCTCACTCTTCGCTGCCATTCCTATTGTTTCCTCGGTGGGGAAATGGTTCCTGATCCTGAGCCTCGGCCTCCTTCAGCAATAAATGTGCTGGCAGCCAATCCCAAGTGCTGAAGTCTCCCTCCTCTTTTACATGGGACAGACTTACAGATCCTAAGTGGCGAATCGTTTCCGCCGCTTCTTCGTCGCCGTTGTCCATCAGCGCTGTCAGGAACCTGCATTCACTGATCGATAGGCTTGGCTGGCTGCATAATTTGTTTGAGCAATGAATAGTCTGTAGCCTCCTCATGCGGCAGGTTCAGTTCTTCCTTCAATACATAATATAATTAGCATGCTCCTCGAGGGAAGTTTTTGTTTGCCTTCCCCCGGGACTCCTGGAATTCAGTATCATGGCCGTTTGTGGTGCTTCCTCTATCCCACTTAGCGCCATGGCTTTAATTACAAGGTTTTGATTCCTGGTGAGTTCCTTTGTCCTTGAGTGCGATGCACGTAGAGATGGGGCGCCCCGTCGGCGGGGTCACTTCCCTTCCCCTCTTTGATGAAGCCCCACGCCAGGACTTGGTCAAACCTCAAGGTGGCTGACTCCCGTTGAGCTCTGTCTCCTGCATCCTAGTCTGGTACTCCAGATATGGACTTTAGGGTGTCATTCACGGCTGACAGCCATATCTCTATTTGCTGAATTACAACTTCCCTTCCTAAGCTAATGTACTTCTCATTGTGCAGGGGCACTGGGGAGCTCACCCTCTATCCCAAGCTCACTCCATCCCTCACCTTGGTCTCTTCCCACACTATTCTACCCTTGATGGGGGTGGTCAGTTCCGGAAACTTCCATCTGAATTTTTGAAAGCTCCCTTGATGTCCACCATGTCTTCCTGTTCAACTAGCAAAGTGGCGTATTCCTCCCTTCCGTTTCCTGGATATGGCATGTGGCTGGTACCCTTTCCCATTCCTTCCTGGTGTTTGAGTTTGGTTTTCATTTAAGTAGTCAAACATAGCTATTGCCGGGAGTGGTTTATCAGGAAGGTCCTGTCCTGCTGTTAAGCCTTCAAGTGTCCTTATATTTCCCATAGAATGTGTTCCTTAGTGCTTGATCGGGAGGAGGGTCCACCCTGCTAACTGACTCTAGGCTAATGGCTTATAAGATTTTATGGTGCTCCTTGTTCCCCATTGTCTGCCTGTTTCTCTTGGTTTTCCATCCTCAGGAATCAATATGGGGAAACCCTTCCTGGGTTTTGGGCCTAGTTTTCTCTG
>JASANA010005668.1:0-13953 GCA_030248095.1 Ptycholaimellus sp. GST1_10 | reverse complement strand
ATGGGGCATGAAGCTCCACGGTCACCTATTGCGCTCTGCGCCATATACTTGTTCCACTACGCCATGTTTCACCTTCAGCATTTCGTTCCTATAAGCGCTGCTGTAAAATGATTAAAAATGCAAGTTTTCGTTTTAATGTCAAGAAAGAAAAGCTTCTCCTGTATAAAAGTCCCTCCCAATTGTTTCGTATTGTTGCTAATAAATTAGGACGGAAAGCCAACTCCATTCCAACTCTTGTCTCTTCAAATGTTTCAGCATCTACTGCGCCTGACAAGTGTGAGCTTTTTGCGGAGCATTTTGCCTCTGTCTATACGCTAGATGACGGCTGCTTGCCTGCCACTGCCCCCCGCCCTCCTTGCAGTCTAAGCCACATAGTAGCAGGTGAGCATCAAGTGAGACGAGCACTCCATCGCTGCAAACCAAAGCTGAGCCTAGGCCCTGACGGATACCCTATGTTCCTGTTCAAGCACCTTCTGCCTGAAATTTGTGTCCCACTTTCCAAACTCTATGAGCTGTGCCTTGCTCTAGGTGAATTTCCTGATCAGTGGAAGGGAAGCATAGTTATTCCTGTATATAAGTGCAAAGGCAGCCCTTCTGATGCTAATAACTACCGGCCTATCTCTCTCTCCTCCCCATTCAGCAAATTCCTAGAAAAGATCATTGCTACCCAAATGTCAGCGTATTTGGAAAACAACCAGCTGCTATCATGTAAACAATTTGGCTTTCGCAGCAAACGATCCACTGTCTGCAGGGCTGACGCATGAGGCAAAAATGCCAAACAATGTGTAAAATACCCGTTTGCCTCCCTGCCCTGCCCTTGCTCTTCAGTGTGGCCTGACTGCAGATTGCTAGAGAGATCTGTGTCTCGTCTATGCTCCTTTGATCTGATATGGCTCAATTGTGCTAACAAAATTCAAACTTTGTCTTCTACCACATGAAACATCAGCTTATGGATCAGAGCAGCCCACAGGCGCTTTGCAATCTATTAGTATATGCACTACGTCTCCATGACTGCCCCCGCTGGAGAGCATACATGGTGTAGGCTGACGCGACTAGGACCCTCTGCTAAGCAGAGGGATACTAGTGGGTGGCTGAACCAACCTTCCAATCAATGTCACAAATGTCAGAGCTAAGGAGAGCGGCCTGAAAAGGCTGCCTCTTTTCCTCTACAAATTTTCTGCCAAATGCTGCATAGCAGCAGGCGGAATTGGCGATGAAAATGAACGATTGGCAAAGGCCCGATTGTGAACATTGCCCAATGAACAGCAATAGCTGCAAATGAGTGAATTCATGCAGAAAGTGCTAACGGAGTTTTTGAAGCTCATAGAAAAAGCTAATCGTTCGAATCGGCCCTGTAAATATATTGTATATACGCCCATTTATTCTTCTTATTTCTTTCTACAAGTGAACGAGAGGAATAGAACAAGCAATTGCTATTTTCCTCCCAGCAATTGGCATCCGGAGCCAAAAGCTGGCCTACAAAAATACTCATCTGCTGTGAAGTTGCCTCATTGTGACCACACGGACGGCCTACGGCAACAGAGAAGGACTAGGCTTTGGCCAAAAATCTCTCTGTCTGCTCAAAGCCAGCGGAAGACGGGGCTCTGATTGCAAGCATTGCCCCCTATTCTGCCCAAAGCGTGTTCTATTGGACACTATGCACCCATCATGATTCTCGAAGGCCTGATCAGCTGGAGAGGAGGGGGAGTGCAACAAACGACGCATATTTGCATCAAGGTATTTTATTGAATGCCTAAATGAGGGAGGTGATTACGGCGCACCCCCTCAAAGTCGCAGCTTTGGCTTAGTGTGTACAGCTATTGCTGGGATGCGGCTTAAAGTCTGCAGAAAACTGGACTCTGGGCTAGCACTTTGTCCCCTTCTGCCACTACTAGGTGCCCTTTAGGGCGCCTAGAAGGAGGGATAATGAGCATGAAGCCTCCCTCCCAATGTCATCACTTTTGCTTGCAGTTCAGTTTAGGCTTAAGTGCGGCGTTGTGTATTTGATTGGCTTCAATGCCTTTCCTAGGCTCACCCCTCCCAGGATTGCCAGTCCAAGGCAAGGAAGGGTGTGTGTGGCGATTATGAAACAGATGGATGGATGAAAACACCCACTCCAGCCGCCGGAAAGTGGAGGCTGGCAGAGTGAAGGAATGCAAATAGGGGACGCATGTTCAAAACATCGCTTTGTTCCCTACACTGCCCATCCCCACGCAAAGTGGGGGTGAGAAGGCAGGCAGGCCCCGCTTTGCGTGCGGAAGACAGCTACAGTTTGTACGAGAGGGGGGAGGGCGATGCAGAGGCCACGCCTCTCTCAGCCCCCCCACCCAAATCCTGTGCTTGCTGGACCCTCCCAGCTTAACGCTACAGTCATTAGTGCTGGCGGGGGAGACAATGAAGGGGAACAGATGCCCCCTCCTGTGCCCCAGGGCGATGGAGAGGGGCTGAGAAATGAGAGTGCTGCCCAGGCGGCCTCTCAAGGGTGAAGAGGCGACACAAAACGCCCTTCTAAACCAGCCTAGAGACACCTCAAGAGTGCAGCAATTTATGGAGGATGAGCTGGAGGTATCGGACTATGGGCCATTACTGGACCACAGTGTGTTGCTCAATACACCCAAAGCCACTCCACCCACTCTGGGTCCCTCTACACCCTATTCCAGACCCAATCTCCCCACAGACCTCCTATTTCTCAACCTTTACTTCACTCCACACTGGTGGGAGATGAAGTAGGTGATGAAGAGGGAGGAAGAGGTGCAGACGAAGATGGATGGGAAACAGATGAATTGAATGATGGGTTGTGTGAGGAGATGGCAGTATTAATGAGTGACGGACAAAATGAGGAAGCACGGGAAACAGAGCATTCGCATCCCCTGTCTTTCCACACGCCAGCCACTCATATTCCACCCAATCAAGCCTCCACCCCCTCACCCCAACCATATCAAAATTACAACCCACTTCCAGTGCAAACCCCTCCACCTACCTGTGAGATAGGCAAAACTGGAATGCAATGAAAATAAAAGATGCGATGGAATTGCTTGTGGACGCGGAATATATTTCTATTCTGGACACCTGCAATGCCTTTTTCACGCTAGAATTAGATGATGAAAGCCAAAATTTGGCCGGTTTCAGAGCCTTAGGCAACTCCTACGTTTTCGCTAGGGTGCCACAGGGCCTGAAATACACAAGCCATTTCTGGCAATTTGCGATTGATACAATCATGCAAGAATATTCATGTCAATTCTTTTTATCTTACGCCGATGATATGGCCATCTACACGAGGCCTGAACCGAGGAAAGTTTCATTTGAAATGCACCTGCAACACCTGGAGCTAATCCTAAAGCGCATAAAAGAGGCTGGAATAAAAGTTTCGGCAGCTAAAGCACAGGTGTGCAAAAAGGAGGTTGAATGGCTGGGATTTGAAATTTCCGGAGCAGTGGGAATTAGGCCGGACCGTGGTCACACAGCCATGCTCGCCATAGCAGACCCTCCTAAAAATGTCAAACAATTGAAGACTTTTCTGTCCTCAATTCAATATTGGATGGCACATTTGCCTAAATATTACCACATCACACATCCACTTTATGACCTATTGAAGACGAAAGTAGAATGGAAGTGGGGATTCTTTGAGCAGGAGGCATTTGAGGTGACGAAGAAACTCGTTTCTGATGCTTCATTGCTGGCCTTTCCCAGAGATGACATGGCCTTCAACGTGAGATTCAACGCGAGCCTGGAGGCTGCCGGTTGCATGGTCACCCAGGTGCAGTCCGACAGCAAGGAAATGCCCATCTCATTCTCCACCCACAAATTCACGGAGGCAGAGGAAAATATGCCTATTTTTGACAAAGAATGTTTTGCGATAAAATTCGCATTTCAACAAAATCATAAATGGCTCTTTTATCCAGCAGTACAACCCACAATTGTCTACTCAGATCATAAAATCCATGAATATTTATTCACTTGTAAAAGTGATAGTGTTCGCATCGCCTGTTGGCGAGCAGAGTTGAGTCAATATCCTATGAAAATCACATATGTGAAAGGAAATGACCCAGCTCATCAATTGCCCGATTGGCTGTCCTGGTTATGGAGCACTCCTAAATCTGGCATAAAAATCAGAGAACAAATGAAAGAAAGGGATAAGTTGCTCCGGGAACAATTGGAGCAACAAGGTCTTCACCCTTTGGAGAGCCTAAGTCCTCATCCCATCACAACTACCCTGTCCCTCACAGAAGCCGCACCTGAATGCTCACCCGTTGAGCTCAGATCAGGCAAACAATTGGCTGAAATTCCGGAAAAGTCTAAAGGAAAGACTAGAAAGAGTAAGCTTAAAAGGCTAAAGGAGGGCATGCCCCAACATGCCGCTCCAGAGGCCGGTGCTGTTCCTGCTCAGCTCGATGATGGAGACCAAGCACAAGCTCCCGACTGACCAAGGCACTCCCGGCCCACCTACAACTTCATCCTCTACTCAAACAGAGGGGCCAATGGGTGGTATTACTGCCATGATCCAGTCTCAGGATATGCAGATTCAGCGTAGAGTAAGGGATTTGTTGAGGGGCAGTAAAAGCTCTGCGGATCAAATGCAACAGGGCTTTCTGCTAAGAGAGGATGGCATGTTGATGAAGCGACTGCACCTGAATGAAGTGCCAGTCTGCCCTCGTCATCTCCAACTTCCCATTCTATTTGAATCTCATGACGCCCCATGGTCAGGAATGCACCAATCGGCAGAAAAGATGCTTTCTCACCTTGCTGCTTTCACTTGGTGGAGCGGTATGGGCAGAGATGCAGCTGAATACGCTAGGTCTTGTGCCTTGTGCACTGGTACCGAAAATGCGAACAGACACACGGCGCCAGAGCCAATCAGCCTGCCCTGGCCAAGAGATGTCTTCCAACACGTCCAATGCGATATAGCAGGCCCCTTTCCACGCATTTCAAGCGGGAATGTGGCCAAATTGATTGTGGTCTGTGTTCATTCCAGATACCCACTTTCAATTCCACTCCGACAACTGGACTCAGAACATGTTGCAGAACAATTTGTGGAATATGTGGTGGCCCTATTTGGAATGCCAGACACAGTAGGTGCTGATGCCGGAAGTGTTTTCACAAGTGAATTCTTTCAGAAAGTAATGGCAATGCTGGGCGGTACTGTCCAAACAGCTAGCACCAGAAATCAGCAAGCCAATGGCCGCTGTGAGGCGGTGATCAAAAAGTTGATCACCCTAGAGCAGACAAAATGGGTCATTATGCAAATGATGAAGACTTCCGACGAATTGGCCCAGTCCCAGTGGATTGAGCCTGATCGGTTCATCAACTTGTCTCTCATGGCCTACTGCGCCGCCGGCCACCAAAGCCTCGGCGTTTCGCCTTTCTTTTGCATCTTCAAGAAGGACATGCGAATGCCTTCTGATGCAATTTTGAAATTTGAGCTCTCATACGATGAGAAAAATGAGACTCAAAGAATGATGGCCGAGAGACTCATACGGGCCGAAGAAATAATGCGAAAAGCCACTGAGCGTGCCATGAGTGACGTGACGCAAAAGTGGACTGACAAAATGTTCATCCCCCAAGACGTGATTTAAGGGGCAATGGTAAGAATGAAATGAGAGGGAAGTCATATCCACAAAAGTGACCCCTTTCGATGGATAGGGCCATATCACGTGATTGCAATGCTCTACCATAAAAATCATGCCTTGCTGAGGCACATTTTGATGCCCGATTGGCCCGCTTTTGAGGCGAATTTGAAAATGCTCAAAATCACACATGAAATCATTCCACTGCCATGGAATACTTCAGCTTCGAGCGTGGAGTGGTGGAAAGATGTTGGTGACCTGGCAGCTATTGGTCCTGAAGAACAAACAGAGGAGTGCTGGTCCAACAGAATCAAGGCTGTTGCAGCGAGAAAGAATGCTGAGTACTACCAATTCTATCGGCATATTCTCCACCGCCAACCTAAAAATGAATGGGATGAAATAGTCCATCGGGCTAAAGAGGCATCGCAGAAATTGCTGGGCAAACCAGCAGCTGAAAAAGCTGCTGGCCCCAGTCAAGACTAAGCGGTTGTCTAATTATGAATGAAATGATTGAAATGAAATGAAAGTAAGAAATGTGATGAAGATGTGCAAGTGCAGGTACGCGTCGGCGGCGCGACAACATTCTCTGTCTTCGCCTTTCCAATTCCCCACTCCCCCACATCCTCCATCTTTTTCTTTTCCCGATACATGTTTTGAAATCAAGTGTGGCAGCATAGATATAGGAGTTGACATGTTTTGAGCATAGATGATCAACGAAGCTCATTTATGTTAAATTCCCGTTTTGCAACGAAATTTGTTGTAAATAGGCCCATTCGACAGCTCCCGATTTTAGCTGGTACCATGTTGAAACATAGGCTGAGTAAATTTTGTCCAAATGTTGCATTCTAATGCTGAAAATGATGCTAAGCCACATGTTTTTGGCGAAATTTCTATGCATAGGCTGTTCTATTGAATTTTGCCTGATTTGAGCATATTTCCGGGCTCTTTTTCCCATTGTTTATGATTGCATTTCTATGCCTCTCAAAGGAGGGCATGGATATAGGCTATAACACAGGCAAAAATGCTAAACAATGTCCAAAACAGCCAATTTTTGTTTTTGGGTCATTTTGATGTTTTTGAGCCCAATTTTTGTTTTTGGGCCATTTTTCTTGTTGTTTGTATGCATTTTATGCTTTCAAAGGAGGGCATGTCTGCAGGGCTGACGCATGAGGCAAAAATGCCAAACAACGCGTAAAATACCCATTTGCCTCCCTGACCTGCCCTTGCTCTTCAGTGTGGCCTGACTGCAGATTGCTAGAGAGATATGTGTCTCGTCTATGCTCCTTTGATCTGACATGGCTCAATTGTGCTAACAAAATTCAAACTTTGTCTTCTACCACATGAAACATCAGCTTATGGATCAGAGCAGCCCACAGGCGCTTTGCAATCTATTAGTATATGCACTACGTCTCCATGACTGCCACCGCTGGAGAGCGTACACCACTACTGGACAACTTCTTCATTGTTTAAACAATTGGAAAACCTCCATTGCTGCCAAAGTCAATCTGGACATTTGCTACATTTATTTTTCCAAAGCATTCGACAAGGTTTCACATCGAAAATTGATCCACTGCTGCCTGGCTTTTGGAATTTGTGGGCTGCTTCTGAGATGGATTGAAGCCTTTCTGTCAAATCGTGAGCAGGTAGTGAAAGTGGAAAGGGTGTGCTCTGCCCCTCGCCCTATTTCCTCATCCATCATTCAAAGGAGGAACTCTCAGCCCCCTGCTGTTTATCATGTACATCAATTCTCTCGTGGACTGTGTAAGTGCTGAAGGTGTGGAGTGTTGGCTGTTTGCCGATGATGTAAAACTCGCCTCTTCCTGTCCTGTTCGCCTCCAGGCTGCCCTTCCTGCTCTATAAGGGTGGACTTTGCTATGACAGATAGAAATCCCCCTACTACGTGTGACGTTTTACCTATAGGCAATGGTCTTTCTGACTCTTACCGTCTTTGTAACCAATCGCTTCCACTTGCTGAAAACAGGGTGATGCGAGACCTGGGCTTTCTCATTTCTTCCTCTCTCACTTTCTCTGCCCATGTTACCGCTATCTGTGCTAATGCTAGGCAGATGGACTATTTTGTGCGAAAGTGTTTCCTTCAAACCTCTCCTGCCGTCCAGACACAGGCCTTCTGCACATGTGTAAGATCCATCTTTGAATATGCCTCCTTATCCTGGACATCGTTGTCTCTCGCTGACTCAACCCGTCTAGAACAGGTCCAGCGACAGATTTATCTCTTCATTTTCCGCAAATGTCACCTGAAACATATGGGACTAGGATATGGATTCCATTGCTCGCAGCTAGGACTTGCATTACTGGAACTAACGTCCCACTGCTGTCGATTTAAATTTTCTCAATAATGTGTTTCATTCATGACATTTCTGTCCTGGCATTGCTCAATTAAAAAAGTCCGCCCACCCTCTCAAGCACAACTCCCGCATTCTCGTTGACCCAAGGACCTGGACCTAGTGGCGCAGAGCTGGCCTCATAGGGTGGCCAGCTTGTGGAACCGGATTCAGGAGCTGGCAATCCTGAGCTCCCCGGAGGCCTTGGCTGAGGCCATGGCAGAACCTATTTTGAGCCCTGGCCATTGCCCTTTTCTGATCATTTTTACTATTTCGCTGCATGTTGTGATAGCCACTGCTGTTTTTCCCAACTTGCTTGGAAGAAAAACCAACAACAACAACTGGTGACAATTCCACAAGTTTCAACAATATTCTCATGAAGAAATCGTAGTTGAAACATGGCTGTATTATTAAATTGCGCTAACACTTCTTTCTCAGTGGTTTTGCTCGTCTGCAATACCAAATCTATCCCACATTTTTCAGCAGTTTTCCCCAATTTGTTTCGTACAATTTCCATGCTTGACATGGGACCCAGTTTTAGATGCACTGTTTCAGCACGCGTTATATTGTTCATAAAAATCACCAAGCAGCATGGGTCGTCGGATGAAGACTAGTCCTCTTAAGCATGTGACAACTACATCCACGCGTGTGCTGCTTGTCTCACTGGCAGTGACTATCACCTCAGTGCCTGTAAAGTACATCTTGAAACAATTTGGAGTCTGTGGAAACCGATTTCAATTTACTTTGGATGGTTAAATCGCTTATATTTTTGCGCGGCCGCAGGCGGCCTGCCGCGGAGGGCAGGGCAGTCAGAGCTCCGTAGGCCAGAGGGCATGGGTGCGGAGGCCCCGGAGCGTAGCATCCGAATTATATATGTCATTCCGGAGCCCAGCCACCACGGTTTTTCAACCAAATTGACTGAAATTTTGCATGAAGGTCAGCCTGGGTGGTGGCTCTAGGCCATTTTGGCCGCTTCGCGTAAATTTGAGTTTTTCGGCAAAAACCTAAAATTTTGATGTTTCAAAGTACCAAAAATCATAAATCGCTGGTTTTTCAACGAAATTAGCTGAAAGATTCGCCTAAGTGGTGGCTTAGGACCTTTATTGGGGTTTTCCAAAATTTCCGAGTTTTCCCCAAAATT
This sequence comes from Ptycholaimellus sp. GST1_10, assembly GCA_030248095.1. NCBI lineage: Eukaryota > Metazoa > Nematoda > Chromadorea > Chromadorida > Chromadoridae > Ptycholaimellus > Ptycholaimellus sp. GST1_10. The sequence goes on along the minus strand of JASANA010005668.1, from coordinate 4,906 downwards.
TAGTATTTTGATGTTTCAAAATAGAAAAATTCATAACAACGAAATTCACAACGAAATTGGCTGAAATTTTGCATGAAGGTCTGCCTAGGTGGTGGTTTTATACCATTCTTTGGGGTGTTGGAAATATTTGGGGTTTCCGTAAAACTTGAAATGTTGATGTTTCAAAATTGAACAAGTATATGGCGCAAAGCGCAATAGGTGACCGCGGAGCACTTAGTTCTGTGGTTTCTCCACCATTTTCAAAAGTAAGCACAGATTTGGAGTCATTATATATGACTTGTGAACAAAAAAACTCAAGTGTTTTGTTCAATTATCAGCCATTCAGCTGCTACTAATTATTGATGCTATTGTCATGCACAAAAGTTTGTCACTCATGAGGGAAAGTCTGTGGTTTTTCAACCATTTTCAAAAGTAAGCACAGATTTGGAATCGTTATATACGACTTGTGAACAAAAAAACTCAAGTGTTCTGTTCAATTATCAGCCGTTCAACTGCTACTAATTATTGATGCTATTGTCATGCACAAAAGTTTGTCACTCAAGAGGGAAAGTCTGTGGTTTCTCAACCATTTTCAAAAGTAAGCACAGATTTGGAATTGCTATATACGACTTGTGAACAAAAAAACTCAAGTGTTCTGTTCAATTATCAGCCGTTCAGCTGCTACTAATTATTGATGCTATTGTCATGCGCGAAAGTTTGTCACTCAAGAGGGAAAGTCTGTGGTTTCTCAACCATTTTCAAAAGTAAGCACAGATTTGGAATTGCTATATACGACTAGTGAACAAAAAAACTCAAGTGTTCTGTTCAATTATCAGCCGTTCAGCTGCTACTAATTATTGATGCTTTTGTTATGCGCAAAAGTTTGTCACTCAAGAGGAAAAGTCTGTGGTTTCTCAACCATTTTCAAAAGTAAGCACAGATTTGGAATCGTTATATACGACTTGTGGACAAAAAAACTCAAGTGTTCTGTTCAATTATCAGCCGTTCAACTGCTACTAATTATTGATTCTATTGTCATGCACAAAAGTTTGTCACTCAAGAGGGAAAGTCTGTGGTTTCTCAACCATTTTCAAAAGTAAGCACAGATTTGGAATTGCTATATACGACTTGTGAACAAAAAAACTCAAGTGTTCTGTTCAATTATCAGCCGTTCAGCTGCTACTAATTATTGATGCTATTGTCATGCGTGAAAGTTTGTCACTCAAGAGGGAAAGTCTGTGGTTTCACAACCATTTTCAAAAGTAAGCACAGATTTGGAATTGCTATATACGACTAGTGAACAAAAAAACTCAAGTGTTCTGTTCAATTATCAGCCGTTCAGCTGCTACTAATTATTGATGCTTTTGTTATGCGCAAAAGTTTGTCACTCAAGAGGAAAAGTCTGTGGTTTCTCAACCATTTTCAAAAGTAAGCACAGATTTGGAATCGTTATATACGACTTGTGGACAAAAAAACTCAAGTGTTCTGTTCAATTATCAGCCGTTCAACTGCTACTAATTATTGATGCTATTGTCATGCACAAAAGTTTGTCACTCAAGAGGGAAAGTCTGTGGTTTCTCAACCATTTTCAAAAGTAAGCACAGATTTGGAATTGCTATATACGTCTTGTGAACAAAAAAACTCAAGTGTTCTGTTCAATTATCAGCCGTTCAGCTGCTACTAATTATTGATGCTATTGTCATGCGCGAAAGTTTGTCACTCAAGAGGGAAAGTCTGTGGTTTCTCAACCATTTTCAAAAGTAAGCACAGATTTGGAATTGCTATATACGACTAGTGAACAAAAAAACTCAAGTGTTCTGTTCAATTATCAGCCGTTCAGCTGCTACTAATTATTGATGCTTTTGTTATGCGCAAAAGTTTGTCACTCAAGAGGAAAAGTCTGTGGTTTCTCAACCATTTTCAAAAGTAAGCACAGATTTGGAATCGTTATATACGACTTGTGAACAAAAAAACTCAAGTTGTCGGTGCAATTCTCAAGATTACAGTAGCTACATCGCAAAAACTGTATATTGCAATGTTAAAACCTTTTTACCCAAATAAGTAAGGTTTCAAATGCTCGGAAACCGGGTCTACCCCTCCAGATCTTCCTAAAATTGCATTACCTTTCAGGAAAAAAAAAGTTTGTCCCAATCCGTTGAGAATTCGCCCGTTCCCAGCATGTCCAGGAACATATACACACATATATATATATATATATATATATATATGAGGACAAAAGTTGAGTAACCTCTATAGACCGCGGAGCGGCCCTTCGGGCCGCTCCGCGGTCAAAAAATACTGGGTTATCAACCAAATTAGCTGAAATTTATTCATGTAGCTGGACAATATTGCTTGGAACAGAGGCCGCGCATCTTGGCAACAGCCGAGAATACCTTGTTGTTATTGAGCCCTTTGTATCTTTTAAAAAAATCACCAAGCTGTTCCAAGAGGAAAATTAAATATTGCTCTAGCAGGATTGTTCAATCTATTGGAAAACGTCTCCTCTTTGGGGGTTCGACTATTTTGATCTCTTTCAAATATTTGATTGGTCATAATTGTAAACCAAGGGAAATTTGTCCTACTAATGGGTTTGACTGATTCGTCTAAACATCCATAGCCTATAACGCTCATATTCAGTAAGCGTCAGGGTTAAGCGGTATTTAGTGTTCTTATGAGGCAACAGGTTAAGAGAGGCCATCAATGTGATGATAACATGTGAAATGACTTGTAGATGTCAGCAGAACTGCAGGTCGCCGAGGCCATCGCCAACCTCCCATGGGCAGCCATAGAGCCAACCAAACCAGTCTTGCCAGTCTCCTCAAACTGCTCCTTGAACATGTGGGTTTGCCGGATGCCCTTGAGGCGAGTGATTGCCGCAATCTGCTCACCATCATGCCAGACACTGCACAAATCTCTCTCAGTCAGGAAACAATTGAAAAGGAATAACTCGTATTTGTAGCACTTTGGACCAAGACTTGCAAAGCTGTTGATGTAGGCGCTGGCTCCAAACTCGCTGGCTATCTCGTCCTTGAGAAAGCCAAAGGCCCCAGTAGTGTCAGGGGCAGTTACGGAGGGAGGGAGAAGGAGCTTGACAGAGTCGGTGTCGCAATAGACAACGTAGGGCTCGTACTTCTCCATCACTGCCAGTAGAGCTAGACGAGCATAGGCAGTGGTCATGGCCACAAGGACGACGTTCTGCTTGGCCCCTGCCTCCTCAGTGATGGGGCAGTAAGTTACCATGATGGAGCTGGCATCTTCCATGATGGAGATTTGGCTGATAGTGGTGGCAGGGTCATTTTCGATGTCCGCGAATTGCACCATGGTTTCACAGATTTCTGTCTTGTTGCGGTCCATTCTGGTGGCAAGGTAGCCCCAGATGCGGTTTAGCACCAGCTTGGCAACATCACGGAGGCTTGGGTTGGACTTGAACTGTTCACACGTGAGGGAGAGGCTGGTGATCCTCTTGATGTCCTTGAAGTAGCGCTCGATTTGCCACTGCACATCTGCCACCACGGAAGGCATCGCGAGGACACAGGGCCTCCCAGGAGAAATGACGGTTGTAGGGATGGTAGAATTGGCAGACGGTGGAGTTGGCGCTGATGGCATGGTTGAACTCGCACTCCCAATTGATGACCAAGTGGAAAGTGTCATAGGGGGAATTGGGGCTAGTGCTCAGATTCTTAAGATGAGCATCCTGCTGCTTCGTCCTCAGTTGCCACTTATTCATCTGCTCAGTTTGCTGGGGGACGCACTTGGTACAGCCATGAAACCAGCAGCCATGGAACTGGAGGACAAAGGTATGCCCTGTCTCCTCAGAAACCCCAGTGGCATCTACATAGATGCCCCCTATTCGCACTTCACCCCCATGCCTGGCCGTTTGCACATCCTTCAACTTCAAATGATTTAATCATGATGTAGATCCAATTCAAAGCCTTAGTCGACTGATTTTGGAATAGCCCATAGGAGGGAGGATGGCAATGCTGTCAGCAGGCATGAAGTAGTGGTGAAAGATTGCGTTGGTGAGAGAGGGGAGAAGTGAGCAGCTAAAGGTGTCAATGTCTGGATACTGCTGCAGCCAGGCCCTCCGAAATGCCTCCATGCCTAGCCCAGGACCCTTACATATTGACGACAATAGGCCTCAAGAGCCCCTCCTCTCAGGGTAGTAGCGGAGGAAGGCATTGGCCTCAAACTTGGCCAACTGTGCAGCATGCCATTTCTTCAGACTGCAAATCCTTGGGCCCTCGAACTTCAGGGCTAAAATAGGCAAGGGGGGAAACGTGAGTCTGGCCATCAATGGTTTTCTGGTAGATCACCGTTTTGCACTTGGCAAAGGTGATCCACTTGGGCTGGTTGAGCTTGAAAGGAAATTCCCCCTTTTCCTCCTCAAAGCCAAACATGGCCGGAAATGCCTTGTGCAGTGCCAGGCACAAATTGTAGGGAATCAATGAATCGGATTTTGTTCTGAGCGAGAATCAGGCCTATGATGCACTGATCTCTAGTTATCATCTTAGCAGGGGTCAGCTTCATTTGTCACATTTCGGCCAAAATCAAATGGGTGTCAAACTGCCTCTTATTGTGGAAGACAATGGTTCTGTGCTCGGAAAGGGCTCATTGGGGAGATGCAGTCGGCGAGGAATTTGTAAAGGGCATCAATGCCCCGGTTGACATAGGCATGATTTCTTCATCAACAGACTCTTGGAGCACAAGGAGGTTGGCCTTATGGACACCTTTGCAGAGCATGTGGGAAAACACTGGGGCCCTGCACCTTCTCAGGGCCTCCATTTAGTCCACCAATTAGGTCTCAATATGTGCATAGAAAATAGGGCCTACTTCCTGCTTGGGCTTAAGTTTCGGTTATGAGGCACTGCTGAAAGGGGCTGTGAGCTTGCTGACAGGTGCGGCAGTAAGGCAAGCCGCACTGGTGATT
>JASANA010005667.1:0-12083 GCA_030248095.1 Ptycholaimellus sp. GST1_10 | reverse complement strand
CCAGGGCAGCGGAGAGAAGGGCTTCAAGCGGCTGACGGAGAAGCAGGCGGTGGGCCTCAAGTACCTCTCCGCCGTCATCGCCGTCTCCCGAGTCCTCAAGGTCCCCCTACCACTTGCCAGGGCAGCGGAGAGAAGGGCTTCAAGCGGCTGAAGCAGAAGCACGCGCTGGGCATCACGTAACACTCCGACATCATAGCCGTCTCCCGAGTCCTCAAGGTCCCCCTACCACTTGCCAGGGCAGCGGAGAGAAGGGCTTCAAGCGGCTGACGGAGGGCCGCCGCGCCGTCCCCGTCCTGGTCCCCCTCGCTTGCCGGAGCGGCGAGAGGGCTTGGGCTGGGAGAAGCAGGCGGTGGACCTCAAGTACCTCTCCGCCGTCATCGCCGTCTCGGGGGGGGGGCGTCTTTCTCCGAGTCCTCAAGGTCCCCCTACCACTTGCCAGGGCAGCGGAGAGAAGGGCTTCAAGCGGCTGACGGAGAAGCAGGCGGTGGGCCTCAAGTACCTCTCCGCCGTCATCGCCGTCTCCCGAGTCCTCAAGGTCCCCCTACCACTTGCCAGGGCAGCGGAGAGAAGGGCTTCAAGCGGCTGACGGAGAAGCAGGCGGTGGGCCTCAAGGCTACCTCTCCGCCGTCATCGCCGTCTCCCGAGTCCTCAAGGTCCCCCTACCACTTGCCAGGGCAGCGGAGAGAAGGGCTTCAAGCGGCTGACGCCCCCCGCGCCGCCCCGGGCCCCGAGGGCCCCGCACCCTCCCGAGCAGCAGAGAGAGAAGGGCTTGGGGGGAGAAGCAGGCGGTGGGCCTCAAGTACCTCTCCGCCGTCATCGCCGTCTCCCGAGTCCTCAAGGTCCCCCTACCACTTGCCAGGGCAGCGGAGAGAAGGGCTTCAAGCGGCTGACGGAGAGTTGGTTGTGTTCGGTGTTTTGGGGGGGCGTAGCAGGCGGTGGGCCTCAAGTACCTCTCCGCCGTCATCGCCGTCTCCCGAGTCCTCAAGGTCCCCCTACCACTTGCCAGGGCAGCGGAGAGAAGGGCTTCAAGCGGCTGACGGAGAAGCAGGCGGTGGGCCTCAAGCACCTCTCCGCCGTCATCGCCGTCTCCCGAGGCCTCAAGGTCCCCTTACCAGTAAAGCTTCACAAGAGCTCTCAAAGGTGTGATGACAGGATGAGAGATGGGAACGTGAGCGGATTGCGCGTGCGAATGGAGCCTTTGGGGGAGGGGAACAAGCCGAAGGGCTTCATCCAGTGGGTGGCGAAGCCGGTGTCGGCTGAGATCCGACTCTATGAGCGCCTGTTTCTTTTACCTTGTATTTCCAGATGATCAGATTTGGGCATTTTATCCTGAAGGTTCTACCACAAGAATCCGGAAGATGAAAGCGTCGTGCCTGGCGGCTTCCTCAGCGACTGCAATATGGTTACCTTTGGCTACTGGGATAGGGGATGTTTCAACGGGTTTGTTTAGTCGTAGTAAAATTGAACAATTAAACTTGGAGTCCTATTTCTAATTGTTCCTTCATTGTCTATTTCACGAGAGGAATTTTCTTAGTTCATTAATTTTTGACTCAATAATGTTTTGATTATGGGTTTTCAGGATTCTCTTCGAGTAGTGAAAGGAGTGGTGGACGGAAGCTTGGCGAAGGCCCAGGTTTACGAGAGTTTTCAGCTGGAGCGAATCGGCTTCTTCTCCGTAGACCCAGACTCCAAGCCTGGCAATGTCCCGCTCTCTTTTCTTCATGCTCCTCCATCATACTGCAATGCCATGTTTTTCCAGCTGGTCCTCAACCGTACTGTGCTCCTTCGCGAGGATGCCGGGAAGAAGATTTAGTGGGTTTTTGATATTTTGCGAGTTTAATTATTCGCTTTTGATGCGTGCTGAAAACTAAATCTAAGTCCTGGAAAGCAAATCCCGCAAACGCACATTATGTCACAGAGAAAGGGAGAACTGATGGATCGGTGAAGAAAAGAGGCCTACGCTTTGCACCCATCTCCGAAAGATCAGACACCGGCATGCAATTGAAACTGAGCAACGAGAAACGAGGGGATTGAGAGATTGTGGATTGGTTAGGAAAGAAATGGCTGGAGCAAACAGGGCAGCATCAGGAGAGTCAGGGTTCACAGCGGAACTTTTCTGACACTCCGTCATTCAGCAGAAATGCCCGTGCTCAGTCACAGCCGCTGCGAAAAAGCCTGTCTCAAAGGACAGGGCTCTTTAACCTGCATAATTATACAAAGCATTGGCTGTGTATTTTAGAGTTAGAGAGCGCTGGTGTACCTCAGCAACCAGAAGCTTTCAGCTCCTGTCCTTCCTCTTTCACGGTGAAGGTTTGCGTCAGAGCCTTCAAGGAAAAACTTATCACTGCATTTTTGCCGGCCTTTAGGTACTGGGGAGGCTGATGTTTTAGAAAATGATTGAATATAAAGGGGTTACATAGCAGGCAATTCTCTTGGACTTTGTCACTATAATTAGACTACTCGGAGCTATTTTCTCAAACAAAACCAAAATTCTTTTTAAAGGTCGCTCAGCGTCACTATACCACCTCTATCTAACCCTTAACCTAAACCTAAGCATCACTATGTTTGGAGCTTTAACCTAAGCTTAAGACTCTTGGAAAAAGGTGGATTTGCGGCAAATAGCTGACCCGCCCAATCAACCTCAGCAGCCGTGGGATGGATGCCCACAACGGAGTCGAGGTCGGCCTTGGTTGCCTTGAAGATGAAGGCCAACGCGAAGCCCTGCATTACCTCCCCTGCGTTGGGGCCCAGAAAGTGGAGGCCCAGCACTCGCTCCTACAATGCCTCCTTGACATGCATCAGAGTCTGGAATAAAAATCAAAAAACCTGATCAGCTCGATTGCAGAGTATCTTGACGTAGCAGTGGGCCAGGTCCCTTTCCGGCACCTGGTACTCTAGGGGTGGATTGAGGCCGTGGTAGACCTGGAATGAGGTATTTGGTGTAGGCATAAAAGAGGGTAAAAAGGAGGAGTAGACGATGAGGTTGTCCTTGCCGACGCGCTGGATGGCGTCCTCTTCGCTGAGGCCGCAGGCGGAGTATTCCAGCGGCGTGAAGACCGTCGTGGCCACGTTCTCGTACTCCATCTGCGTCCGGCATACGGAGAACAGGCGACGGGCCAGCAGTCGCCCAGCCTAGGTGCCAATTTCATAATTCAAATAAACACATGCTAGAATATTGCAATATACTGCTCGCATCAGCATCACTTTGGACATTTTCTGTATTTTTCCAGTCAGACAGTCAGAAGCTTTTTTATGATGAATGCATGCAATTCATAACAGACAAAAGCAGAAAAAAGGGGTTGAGAACCTGGATGGCAACCGGCGTAAGCTCTGGACAGCCGTGAGCCACGTCGCCGATGGCGTAGATCCAGGGTGCGGAGGTGCTCTGCTCCCGCTTCACCAGCACTTTTTTGCTCCTCAAACCAGCCCCAGTAGCACTTCAGGCATGACAGGGGCGAAGGATATAGAAGGAACGTGTCATGGCGCTGAACGGCTGGCAGTTCCAGGTGTAGATCGTCGGTGATGGCCTCGCGGCCGATGGCGAAGATGATGGTGTTGAACTGGTCGGTGAAGAGGCTGCCGTCCTTGGCTTTCCCGGTGACCTTGTAAAGCCCCGGCTTGCCCTCCTTCAGGCGCTCGATGGACACCGGCACAGTCTCCTTCACGAACCTCAACAGGTCCTCTTCTTCTGTTCCTGTGAGAACAAAATTCTGGTGATATTGAAAACAATTTTTTAAATTTTTTAATACATTTTTAGCAAATGATTCTGAACAAAATTCAAGCGATTATTTTAAAAACAAATATGGTTCCTTACCTGATGCCGTTCTCTTCCATGTGAGCGCCGACGCGATTGGCCATGTCCTGATCGAAGCCACGAAGCAGGATGGAGCGCACCATCACTGTCACCTCCAGTCCACAGGCGGCCAGGAATCCACCGCACTCCAGCGAGATGTACGAGGCTCCGATCAGCAGCGTCTTGCCCGGCGAATGGCTCAAATAGTCACCAATTTTGCTACCCCTGAATCCCAAACTTCGACTAGCCAACTCCAAAGAGAAGAGATCGTCGCTGGAGATGGCGTACTGGCTGCCCGGAATCTCCATGTACTTCGGCCGCAGGCCCGTGGCCACCAGGAAGCGATCCGCCGTCAGCGATTTCTCCTTCCCCCGCTTGTCCACAGCCTGGGTCCATTTGGAGGGCTGTGAAGAATTGGAGGAGAGGTTTGATAGGCGAGGCAAACCTTGACAGCGTGACTGGCGGTAAACTGGGCGTAAGCGTTGAGATAGGTGACGCTCTTCTCGCGCAGCTGGACCTTGTAGCCCCAGTTGAGATTCCCGATGTGTCGCTGAACGCCCTCCTTCATCTCGCTCCTTCAAGTCAGCCTTATTCAGTCCCCAGTGGCCCATTCATGAGCCAAAAAGTGACCAAGAGTGCTGGATGGGGGTATCGGGCATTTGCCAGCCGAAAGCCTTGGCGTCCTTGACAGACTTGCCGAGGATGGCGGCCTGGTGCATGAGTTTCTTGGGGATGCAACCGACGTTGACGCAGGTTCCGCCTAGGCCCCAGGTGGTGCCGGCGGGAGACGGCTTCACGAAGTCCAGCACTGCCACCTTCGCTCCCAAGCCAGCTGCTTGCTGCAATAGATCGATTGACACACAGGAATCGAATTGCTGCGACAATAAAGGTTCCTTTTAAGATAAGAGTATGAAACATGAAAGAGTTGGGTAAGTGAAAATGCATGAACTGAGCCAAATGAGAGACCTTAGCGGCAGCGAGGCCGCCAGAGCCGCCGCCGATGACGACCAGATCGTAGTCGTGCTCTTTCGACCACTCCGCCAGCGCCCCTGCAATCTTTCACTCCACACCTTCCACCAAACAAAACCTCCTCTATTCATTTCGCTTGGCCTTCTAGCAGCCCTTCTGAAAGCAGAGTTGGAAGAGAGATGAACCAGAGGCAGCGATGCGATTGAGGCTGGCCAGGCCGCCTACGAGAGACTTCTTGAACCAGGCTAGTGGAAAAGCCTCCTCCCCGGCATAGCTCAAGAGCTCCTTTGACGCTGCCGCATCTGAGACCCCCATCTTCTCTTTCACAGGAGAGAGGGAGAGGTGAGGAGCTGGGCAAACCTTTGGTGGTGTCGATGATGCGAACGGAGGGTGCCACGGCGTCCAGCAGCCGCTTCATCTGAAAGTGGGGCCTATCAAGCTGGAAGTGGAGGGTGGGAGGGTGGAGGGACCTGGCAGAAGTTTGGGTCATTGGGGTTGCCGGCGAGAACGGCCAGCTGCTCCTGGATGACCTGAAGGAGGTTCTCCAGCCTCTGCGACCCCGCTCCGATCACCGGCGGCATCGCGCCTGCAAGCTGATTAGGTTGATTGGCTGAATACAGCTTTGTCGCTGGCTTCACGCTTTCAAACTTTCATTGCCCCATTTCCATCAAATTATCCCGACTAATGAGCTTGTGGCCATCTTCCAACTAAAACATCCTTCGACATCATCTCAAGCCCATCATCTCGGCAATTAGTCCACTTCTGATGGGAGGAATCAGTGACTTGTCGACACAGACACTCTTGACACAGAGGGCACTACGTTGGAAAAGAGGGCTTGCTCGATTTTTCTTCTTGAGTGAAGCAGGCATGCTGCGTCTGCGAAGGCAGCAGAGATAGGCCCAGAGACCCTCCACTTTCACCAGCAGCCCTACTATAGGCCCTAGCGGCAAAGAAAGAGACTCACTGCTGAGTTTCTGAGAGAATGAGGCCTGATTAATTGGACAGGCCATGTGCTGGTTGTCCTGACAACGGTCTGTGGCCCGCCATCTGGAGAACAATCGCCGCTTCACACGCTCAGACGCTAACCTTTCCACACTCTTCCTATCAGCCCACATAGCAACTCCTCTGCCGCATCCAATTCCGCCATGCTTATTGGCTGAGCGGAAAAAACTGCTTCCCTCTGCCAGATCCCCCCGCCCCCGCGCGCAAATGATGAAATTATTCACAGAGCCGGCAAAATGAGCAGCTTTGGCCTTGGAGAACGCAATAAGGTTGGGAGAAGAGTGAGAGGCGTGAGATAGGCTGTAAAGGGGACTCTGGTAGCAGAAGAAAGACAGAAAGAGGGGGGTTATGAGGAAGAAAGGAAGCGTTTGAAGAGACGGTGGGGGGCTGGGTGGCCTGGATATGTACAAATGAGTGTAAGGAGCAGTGGAGCTCCTTTTGACACAGTTAAGGAATGAAAAGACCCGCCAAGGCTGACTCGATTGTTCTCTCTCCCGCCGCAGACATGCTCAGGCCTGTCCACACAGGTGGAGGGCTATGAAAAGCGCGTAATTACCCCGCCATCCTTCTGCAGGTGGGCTGGAATCTGCGCAAATACTCCTCCCCCTTTCAATCTGCAGAAATCACTCTCTTCCTGTGCGTTTCAACCATTCAACGGGTTACTTTGTTGCGTGGGTGGAAAGCTGGCTCTGTACTTTCAAAACGGATGGAGGGTGTGACTCAAACTACGTGATTTTCATGGCCTTTTCATACCTTGTGAATAATTTTTTCTTGGCTTCCGTTTTGCTAAAACCCAGAACTTTCAGGATGAAACCTTCTCCACAAGTCACAACCATTGTACAGGCACTTGAAAACTTTGGCACAACATAAAGCTTGATCACAGAGCTGCTCTGCCTAACCCAGGGAAGCTGATGAAGGAATGCACCAGTTTCTAAACTATCAAACGAAAATACGACCTACGGAGCGACGTTTACGGCAGGAGAATGCAATTAGGACGAGAATAAAGAGAATGCAAATGTGCTGGAGATTGACGCGAGAGTCGGAGACCAAGCTAAGACTAAGCTTCTTGGATTTTTCCGCCTCCTCTCCCGGCAAAACCAGCGATGCCTTGTACATCGCCACGCCACACGGCGGCAGATCTACTGCAAATATACCCACATTTCACGCGAAAATGTTTCAGTTTCCAACAGGTTCGAGCTAGAGTGTAGGTTGAAGACTGATAAGTTTGAAACAAAGCGTTGCTAATAAGTAGGAAAATCTGATGAATACCCTCCAGTACATTGCCGGACTATTACTTTTTTTTGTCACATTGCCGGACATAAATTCTGGACTTTGCCGGACTACCGACTTTGCCGGACTATTTGTTTTTTCAGCAAAGATAAGAAATAAGAAAATATTATTTTGGAGACCGTCTTCATTGCCTCAGTCACTCTCCCAACCGCGTCCATTCGATGCAAAATTAGGCTAAGTAGGAGTCTCCTATTTTTGCCGGTATGAAGCAGGCAGATGGTGCACCGTCGAAAAGGTTTCGGTAGGTGACGATGCCGTACTCTCGGCCCGTGAACAGCTCCATGAGGTGGAAGCGTCGATTGCCCTCCACACCGAAGTCTGCCAGCGTGAACTTGAGACTTCTCTGCAACCTTTCCCTCTACTCCAAAGGGGGCGTTGAAGAAGTGTTTGAGATAACTCGCTCCGATTGATGCTTGTTGTGGAGGAGGACAGCGTAGGAGTAGCGAGTGGAGCCGTCCTCAGCCTCCTCTGTAGGCGTCATCGGCTTCAGGTAGTGCCCGATACCCTCGATCTGAAAGCACATCTCTTCATCCATTCACAGCCTGCTAATAAATAGTTTTAGGTATAGGTTGCAATGCTTGAGGATTAGGGCCGCTTAGAGGTGCAGAGTAAAGGAGAACCTGGTTGACGAATTTGCCCATGATGCCGAGGGGATCCTGGTTGACGAGAATGAGGCGACGATTGAGGAGGATCTCCTTGGTGCCCGGCACCATGTCTCGCAGGTCGTTGCTCATCAGCAACGGAGCGCTCCACAGACACCTCGAAAGGCAGATTGATGTCATTGCAATTCCCATCTCCCTATCTACACCGCTTACCAGAATGCCATCTGGGCCTTGGCCTGATCCAGCGTGAGGCCAGGGTTGCCCACTATCAGCTGTAAATAGAACGGCGGTTTTGTGCCATTGATGTGTATGGCTACAAAATTAACGGCAAACTAAAACATATCCCGTATTCTTTGATTCCATGGTCATAAATCCTGAATTCCAACCAACAATGTTAGAAAAAGCCGAGTAGCAACCATATCCGGATCATTCCAGTGTCCTGGGCCGTGCCACTTGGCGAGCTGGTCCTGGTTCTGCTCGTAGTAGCGAATGATGGTCACCACGGAGGCCCAGGCCACTCGGATGTCATCGAAATTGCGCCAGAGATGACAGTGCCGCGAGATGAGCTCGTAGTTGGGCTGGCAAGCAATTCCAGTTTCTGCTTGTCCAGAATTGGGGACTGGGCTGGCTCACCTCCTGGTTCCCGACAGTCCTCACATAGTAGGGCCAGGAGCAAGAGAAGACGATGTTGCGCCCGCTGGCATTCAAAGCTCTCGACATCTTCGGATAGGCTGCAGCATAACCAATTGAGTTTTTGCGCGCTCAATGTCAAAGAGGAGAAACATTGGGGGGAATTTGTTTATTCGTGTTTCAAGTGTTTTTTGATCGATTTTGATTTGTATGGGCCCAAGAAGTAAATTTTGGAAGAAGTGAAGAGAACAAAAACCAGTGTCAAAATCGTCAGTAGGCCTGAAGCAGCCGTCCAGCTTGAGCATGTCCACGCCCCATTCGGCGAAAGTTGCCGCGTCCCTTTCCATATCACCCAAGTCCGTCCCTGCCAATAAATCAGCCTTCCTATGACCCTCCCCATTAGTCCTGGAAAAAACCTGTAAATCCCATGCAGGTTTTCGGCCCGTAGCTGGAGTAGATACCCAGTTGAAGGCCTCGTTTGTGCATCTGTAATCGCTCCAAAGAGAATGTAACAAAAAATAAAAAGCTGAGGAGGTACAAAATCGGCGAGCGCAGGGATGCCGGAATGAAATCGAGCAGGGTCGGGCAGGAGATGTCCCGCGGCATCCCGTTTCTTGGCTGACCAGCAGTCGTCGATGTTGACGCGGGTGTAGCCGACCTCGCTGTAGCCTTCCTTCGCCAGAATCTCGCCCATCTCCTTGAACAGCTCTTCCCTTCAACCACTTCATCCTCACCCCATCATCATCACAGCTGATGGAAAAGAAAAAGAATCACTGCAAAAGGAAATGAATGAATCATTTTCAGAATTAAAGAGAAGGCTGAAAGGGTGGCCGAACCGAATGCAGTTGCGTGGACTGTCCTTGCAGTTCAGCTGGCAGGTGAAGCGGGTCCAGCTGAGCCAGCCCATCGGCGGTGTTCTGGCCAAGCCCTCATGCAAGCCTGCCGCCGACCCCCACAGGCTCAACACGGCTGCCACCACCAGCATCACCTCATTTTCACGCCGCAAACACCTAATTTGCCTATTAATATTTGGCTCAAACAGGAATGGGGATTAAAGAATGGGAGCCTTTGCCTTGTTTGGTGGGCCTAGAATAAGCATGGGATTTCCAGGAAGCAACGTTTTACTCGTAAGACAATCAGGGCAAGAATTATCAGTAGAATCCGCAGTTTATGCCGTTTTAAAGCCGAGGAAACAAAAGGAGAAACGAAAATCAGCCCTTACATGGCAAATGGATTAACACTATTATTGATCGCACACTGAGCAGGAAGACTAGCGCAATGTTGACCTGCAAAATGTCATGCTGCTTAAAAAACGGGCTGGCATAGGCTACAGGCTGGAACACAACAGCTATTTATTACTAAAATTAAGCCGTAAAGCGAAAAGGAAAACTGGTTAAGGGAAGCACGGCTGGGACTGTAGTTGCAGAGTTCACGCGGAGAGAGGAGGGAGTCAAAGCGGAAGGGGCAAAAAACTGGGCTGACGGAGATAGAGTCAGGCGAGGCTGGGTCGAGGAGAGTGTAGGTGGGGCGGGACGATGGAGTGAAAGCGGTCGAGAAGGAGGCGGGGATTGGGCAGCATTTCGATGCGTCCGCGGAGAATGCCTGGACCTAACTGGTCGGCCAGCGCTCGCAGGGCCTCCTCACCCGCTACCTGCAGCTTCATTTCTTTCACCATCTCTTTCTGCTGCCCTTCTAATAGCATTCCTGCACAGCCGCAAGCCAAACTGGCCGTTCAATCTTCCGCTTCTCTGCCTACCGTATCTTGCTAATAACCTACTTGATAGCCGAATGTTTCAATAAACTATCATTGCATTACAGCATAAAGCGGCCTCTAATTTCATTCTGCTGTTATCGCCTCTGAGTTCTAAAATAGAGAGCTTCGCCGTGTGGCGTTGAAATTATAGACAGCCTTGCAACTTAGATGAGCCAGAAGGGACCTCAGTAAGACGGCAGCCGGATAGGAGACTTGGTGCAATGAGGCGGGTGAGCATGTCCTCCAGAAAATGCTGCTTAAACTCCCGCTTGCCTATGCCTGGAAAAAGAATGGTGAGAGTTGAGGATAAAGTGAGGAAAAAGGAGAAGGAGGAGACCTTTGATGAGGTGTATAACTTGATGGCAGAGGGTCTCCTTGAGCCGAACGTGAGCGGTGTAGTAGCTTAAGGCGGCTGCGTCCATAGCCAGTGGCATCATTTCTATCAGTTCTTTTTTCTGTTCTGCAAACAATATCATTTTGAATTATTATTTGAAAGAATTTTAACTTCAAAATTTCAAATTCAAGTGGTTAGTAGCAACATATATTGAAAGATCTATCACAAATATTTTGGCGCCGGGTAACAGCAAAATTTAACTGCTTTCTCTATTTTGCTTTCAAAATTCGGAAAAAATTTAACGGTAATTTTACCTTTAGGATTTAGGGAACCAAAAAAAAGAAAATAATTAAAAATTTCGATAAAAAATGCATCAAATTAAAAAAACTACAATTTCCATTCATTGTTTCGATTCAAAAATCAAAATGCTCTCCAACCGCAGTCAGAGGGCAGCTGAAGGAAAAGCTGAGCCAGCAAGCGACAAGCCCCGTCGCTCTCCTCCCAGGGCACTGCCTGGCGCTGGAAGGAGCCATCTGTGCACCCGCCTGCCTGCAACAGCACCCTTCCTTCCACCTCCTTCCAGCAGGAAAGACACAGGAGCCACAGCCTTCATCTTGGGCGCCAGACTGCCGCAGCTGTACATGGTCTGATCCGTGTGCTTCTCCGGGTCGTTGGCCTCGATGCTCCGCGCCACGCTGAACTGGGCCGGGGCTCCGGACAGACCGCTGTGGGGCGGCGGCAGCGGCGCTTCATCCTGACACATCATTCATGTCCACTACCAGTTGAAAGAGAATGGGAGCAATGGATTGCCTTGGCTCTAGGCAGGTGCTCCTTGAGCCAGTTGAGGATGTCGCTCACTGCCGGCGGGTCCAGCTCCAGATAGGTCTTGCCCACCAGCGCGATGCTCTCAGCGGCACCTGGAGCATAGGCTCGGTTCAATCGTCGGCAAAGATTGGACAAAATTGAACAATTAAAATTGAACAATTCTAGGCTCCTAGAACCCCCCCCCCCCCCAAGATATACACACCCCCCCCCCCCAAGAATTACACCCCCCCAAGGCATATATATTGAAAATTTTTTTATTGCCTTAACATACTTCTCTTTACATATCTCGAAATTTAAACTCAAGGATTTTTTTTCTAAACAATTAAATACCTACTTTTTTGAAACATAGTTAGTCTATACCGTGTTTGTCATGCTACTAGTTAGTCTGTACCGCTATATAGGGCGTAGCCAACACAAAAACTAAAAGGCTCGCGTACAACATAGTTAGTCCTTAAACATAGTAGATCCTTACCGAGTTCATTGATGTTTTAAAGTGCTCAACTCAGTAAGGACTAACTAGTAGGTACTGCCACAGTGAAAGGACGAGCCTTTTAGTTCTTGCGCCTTATTACTACTCCTGGTAGTAGCATGACGAACTAGTAGCATGACAAACTCGGTATAGACTTGCTAAACAATTTTTTTTCAATATATACCCTTTGGGGGGGTGTATATCTTGGGGGGGTGTAAGTCTTGGGGGGGTTATATGAGCCAGCCAAAATAGAAGATAATGAAATTTGGAGGTTGAATGATCATTTTAACAGTTAGCCAAATATTGTTGAAAAGTGATATATTTCGGCTGATGCAGCTCCGGGATGAAAGAATGAATGAGAAAGAAGAAAGAAAAAATTATTATATAGTGGGTTATACTAACCCAAAAAAATCTCT
>JASANA010005666.1:0-26226 GCA_030248095.1 Ptycholaimellus sp. GST1_10 | reverse complement strand
ATTGGGCTGGCGCGAGGGAGCGAAGCGACCGTCCGCGCCCAGCCCCTCTTTTCGACCCAGGTGTACGTTTTCGGGGTTATTGCTAGATCTACAAAATTGATAAGGATTTTGTGCTTCACAGAAAGGTCCAATCGTTTTGATTCTTTTTGCATTGGAAAGAGCATCATCGAATTGACCAAAACTCGCGAGAAATTGCCCAAAAACGGCAGAACACAAAAGAAAACTACTAAAAAGCCTCTGTCCAAACTCCTCCTTCTCCTTCTCCTTCTTCTCCTCCGCATCTATTCTTGAAATGAGAGTAGGTATTCATTTCTTCCCCCCAACCCCCTTCCCCGGGATTCTGGGCCTCATATATTTATTTATTCATAACTCTTCAGTTAATCAATGA
The DNA here is from genome assembly GCA_030248095.1 of Ptycholaimellus sp. GST1_10. Classification (NCBI taxonomy): domain Eukaryota; kingdom Metazoa; phylum Nematoda; class Chromadorea; order Chromadorida; family Chromadoridae; genus Ptycholaimellus; species Ptycholaimellus sp. GST1_10. The sequence continues at coordinate 25,838 of JASANA010005666.1, read as the reverse complement.
CGCATATGCACCAGTGGTGTAGTGGTCTAAGCGATTGGACAGTTGGGTGAAACTGGGAGGTTCGAATCCTTCTCAGACAATAATTTTATTTTGGACATTTTATGTTGAGAAAACAACTGGTACCATTGGCAGGCCAAAATTAAAGCTCTTTTATGATATTAAGAATTAAAGCTCTTTTATGATATAAGATTTCTCCCAAAAATCGATGGCCCTAAGTATAAATAATGAAAATTTCAAAAAAATATATTATTTTTGCCAATAAATATGCAATGTATTTCTTGATTTTCGAATCGAGATTTTCTTTTCGTTATATTTTTTATATAAGTTTATTTTTTATTTATTTTTTTATCCAATAATATTTTAATATATAACAACCAACAATATAAAAATTTTTATTTATACAATTTACACTATAGTGGAAGAAATTTCTGGTACCATCGGTAGGCCAAATGTGAATCTCTTTTCTCCCATAAAGTAAAGTAAAAGTCATGAAAATTTCACAAAAAATGTTATGTTAGTTAGCCAATAAATTGCATGGTATTTTTAATTTTCGATTCTTTTCTTTTTGTTATAGTTTTTTAATGAGTTTATTTTTTATTTTTTTGTTTTTCAAAAATTGTCAAATAATATAAAATTGTTTTTATACATTTTATACTATATTAAAAGTGGAAGAAATAACTGGTACCATCGGCAAGCCAAATGTGGTCTCTATTCTCCAAATTTTGTAATTGCCTCGAGCAAAAAGTCAAGGAAATACATCTACTACTAGTGGAATCTGCTGCGTCATCTGTATTTTGTTTTTGGCGCGCATGGAAAGAGACACTGAACTGTGCGCCAAAAACAAAATGCAACTGTCCAAGCAGCAGATTCCACTAGTAGTAGATGTATTTCCTTGACTTTTTGCTCGAGGTTATTACAAAATTTGGAGAAAAGAGACCACATTTGGCTTGCCGATGGTACCAGTTATATGTAATATTGGGGTAGTGTTAATAAAAAGTGTGTGTAAATTAAAAAAGGTGAATATCATTTTTCATCTATGTGGGCTACTGTCATGCCTCTAACATAACGCACCTTTCGAATTTCAGCCATACCTTTAATTAACACATGTAAAGGGCATATTGCTAAAAAAAAGTAGCAAAACAGTGGCAATTCATCATACAAGCTCTTTTGACCGAGGGTGCGCCCGATTTAGGAAAGGTGCGCATTGTCTCTAGACTAATACGGACCTCCTTTTTCCGAATCTGCATCGCACCTTTCCTAATTCGGACGCACCTTTCCTTTTTTGGCCTCGGATAGGCCACTATACCCCTTTTGGGCCTATAATAAGAGTTCTGCATCTTTCTACCACCTATTTCGATGAAGGTGCGCCCGATTTAGGATAGGTGTGCATTATTTCTAGACTAATACGGACCTCCTTTTTCCGAATCTGCATCGCACCTTTCCTAATTTGGACGCACCTTTCCTCTTTTGGCCTCGGATAGGCCACTATACCCTTTTTGGGCCTATAATAAGGGTTCTGCATCTTTCTACCACCTATTTCGATGAAGGTGCGCCCGATTTAGGAAAGGTGCGCATTGTTTCTAGACTAATACGGACCTCCTTTTTCCGAATCTGCATCGCACCTTTCCTAATTCGGACGCACCTTTCCTAATTCGGACGCACCTTTCCTCTTTTGGCCTCGGATAGGCCACTATACCCCTTTTGGGCCTATAATAAGGGTTCTGCATCTTTCTACCACCTATTTCGATGAAGGTGCGCCCGATTTAGGAAAGGTGTGCATTATTTCTAGACTAATACGGACCTCCTTTTTCCGAATCTGCATCGCACCTTTCCTAATTTGGACGCACCTTTCCTCTTTTGGCCTCGGATAGGCCACTATACCCTTTTTGGGCCTGTAATAAGGGTTCTGCATCTTTCTACCACCTATTTTGATGAAGGTGCGCCCGATTTAGGAAAGGTGTGCATTATTTCTAGACTAATACGGACCTCCTTTTTCCGAATCTGCATCGCACCTTTCCTAATTTGGACGCACCTTTCCTCTTTTGGCCTCGGATAGGCCACTATACCCTTTTTGGGCCTGTAATAAGGGTTCTGCATCTTTCTACCACCTATTTTGATGAAATAGGTGGTAGAACGAAGCAGAACCCTTATTATAGGCCCAATAGGGGTATAGTGGCTTATCCGAGGCCAAAAGAGGAAAGGTGCATCCGAATTAGGAAAGGTGCGATGCAGATTCGGAAAAAGGAGGTCCGTATTAGTCTAGAAACAATGCGCACCTTTCCTAAATCGGGCGCACCTTCATCGAAATAGGTGGTAGAAAGATGCAGAACCCTTATTATAGGCCCAAAAGGGGTATAGTGGCCTATCCGAGGCCAAAAGAGGAAAGGTGCGTCCGAATTAGGAAAGATGCGATGCAGATTCGGAAAAAGGAGGTCCGTATTAGTCTAGAAACAATGCGCACCTTTCCTAAATCGGGCGCACCCTCTGTCAAAAGAGCTTGTATGATGAATTGCCACTGTTTTGCTACTTTTTTTTTAGCAATATGCCCTTTACATGTGTTAATTAAAGGTATGGCTGAAATTCGAAAGGTGCGTTATGTTGAGAGCTGCATTTTCTGCTCATTTATTGCAGTTAAATTACAAAAATAACCCGTACCTTTTGAAAAAAAACATACCTTTTTTAGCTATAAACACAGTAATTTGTTAAAAAAAGGTATGCGTGATTTAGAAAAGGTGTGCATTCATTTCCATCTTAAAAAGGTTTTAATATAATGAAAATGAACTGCACCTTCAAAAAAAGCCACACACCTTTTATTAACCATACCCGTAATATTGTTATATTTTGCCATGGTCTTTACGAAATTCGTTTTTCAGTTTTTTCCTTCCAGGTTTCCTTTCAGTTTTGTATAAGCATAAGTTGAGAGTTAAGCTTAAGATTGATCTACAGCATTATTACTCTAAATTTTTCCTTTTTTCAAATGCTCATAATACGGCTCAGGAAAATTCATGTTTTGATTTTTAGTAAGTAAGTACATCTATCATATCAATAGTGTCTATCCTATCAATCAATAGTGACAAAAAAATCTTCCATTTTTGAATTTCTCACACAATTTTGGTCTAGAAAACACTTAGAAAATTATAAAAAGGGTGTGGACCCATAAAACTATAAAGGCATTTCTGGATCAACCCCGAAATTCGCCCTATGTTATAACATAGGGCACTTTTGCTAAGGTAAAATTTTCGCACTAAAAAACTTCCTGCTTCTTTGAATTTGCAAAATTTCCAATTTCCTTTTGTGAGCTACTTACTCTGACCCTTAGGCAGGTACCTATGACGAAACTTTCTTAGTTTTTGGTAACAAACTTGAAAAATCTTACAAAGTTTGATGAGAAGTCAAAAATTTACCCTATGCATGGGGCAAAAGTAACCAAAAAATTTTTGGTCTTGCAATTTGATTTCAATGCCCTAAATCGATTCTCCTGACTCAAATACACCCAAAAATATCATTTTTGTGTCGGATTTATCAGAATTTCGAAATTTGATAATTTTGAGTTTTCCTCAGTTAGACCCAAATTTAGTCAGAAATAATGAAAAACAGAATTTTCGAAAATTTGAGAAATAGAATTTGATATCTTTGATGTGAAGTTACATAAAAATGTATGGAGATTCAGATTCTGCAATAAAAAATGGGGGTCAAAAATTTAGGTCCGCCCAATTCTGACTCCTCTCATAAAACGCCTCTTAAGTTTTCAAACAGTGGCAGGTTAAAAAGGCATAATTCTTCGAAAAGATAACTCAACTGTGCAACTGCGCAACTGGTTTCTACCTAAGGTCCTGATGTGGTAAGATAGAAATAAGATAGAAGTGTAAAGTTGAAAAGGCATCGCTTCTCGGCCTTTTGGCTAAGATCAAAGTGTAGTATCTGTTCTTGTCAGCTTAATCTCTGATACGTCCCCTATTGGGGACAATGAGATTATCTGATTTTTGTGAACAGGCGGAATGTGGAGGCTTGCTTCCCTTCTGCCACGGGTTGGCCCAGTATTGCACTGCCTCTGGGATCGGCCTTGACCCCCAATTTTGGGGGTCACTTTCACTATAATCCTCTATCTAATAGAATCTCATTTGGCACAGTTCAAATGAGGCAGATACAGTTTTGCTGGTTAAGCCTGAGTTCAGATCCAAGGACATTTAGTTTGGGCTTCTTGGCTCTAAAAGGCTACAAACCGGTCAACCATTGCTGGTTGCACTTTTAACAAACCTCACCTCGCCTATATAGTTGCATGTAACGTTGCTGCAAAAGGAGAGCCACGTAGATCTTAAATAAATCTCAATCAGTCATGGCTCAAATCAGAAGTATTTGTTAAAACAGCGCCAGCTGAATAATAAAATGTAAATAATTCATTTCAGTGGACAAATCTGCTGTGTTTACGCGTATACTAAAAAAATGTTGCATGAAACTTTTTCAAACATTGCGGTTTGACTGCTGATTTTGATACCGCGAAAGGTTCGATTAGTGCGAAATAGTTGAGCAATCGTAGGTCATGTAGATGTAGAAGAGCCAAAAGAAAGCTAAAGATGCGTTTGTTCAGAAGTTTTCCTGTTTTTGAACTGCCATGTATTTCGCAAATGAGCAACGAAAAAGCAAGAAAAGTTTCATTGATGCGAACAAGCATGGCAAATCCTGGACGCAAAAACTGGACGAGTTCTGCCAGGAGGAGGCCATCTCTGGCGTCAAATTCCTCCACTCCGACTATCCTGCCTGCATGGAGGTATAATAAAATCATGGAATAATACACGGCAGTATATAGAGCTTCTCCTCGAGTTCTGTCTATCTCGATTCTGCCTGGTTACGGTTCCTATCACTTTGAGGCAGTCTCAGTGAGCAGGTGAATGCTGGGTCTTTTTATGAGACCGGAATTGCGTTGTGTTTTCCTGTCAGCATCTGATTAACTCATTCTCAATCTCACCCATCGCTTTCTCCTCGCACCTCATTTTGTGTGCAATTCTTGCAATTCGCCTGCAATGTGAATTGTTGTGTTGGTTTTGATACTTCCTTCTGTTGAGTAAAAGGGTATCCAGACAAGGTATTCTCGGCTGTCGCCAAGATGCGCGGCCTCTATTCCAAGCAGTATTGTTAAGCTACATGAGCATATTTTAGCCAATTGGGTTGATGAACCAAGGATTAATGAATTTTTCAATTTTGAAACATCAAAATTTTATGTTTTAGGAAAAACCCCATATATTTCTCAAAGCCCAAATAATGGTCCAAAGCCTCCTCCTAGTCGGACCTTCATGCAAAATTTCAGCCTATTTTCTTTAAAAACAAGGGATTTATGAGTTTTTCTGTTTTGAAACATCAAAATACTAAGTTTTAGGAAAAAAATCTAAAATTTTACAAAACCCCAATAAAGGTCCCAAACCACCACTTAGATGGAATTTCATGCAAAATTTCAGCCAATTTCATTGAAAAACCAGCGAATATATGAATTTTTATACTTTGAAACATCAAAATTTTAGGTTTTGGGCGAAAAACGAAAAATTACGTCAAGCACCAAAAATGGCCTGGAGATACCAATTAGACGGACCTTCATGCAAAATTTCAGCCAATTTGGTTGAGAAACCGCGGAGGCCCGCCCCCGGAGGCACATATTGGGCTTGCGCAAACGGAGCCTTAGCGGAGTGTCAGCGCCCAGCCCCTCTTTTCGACCCAGGTGTACGTTTTTGGGGTTATTACTAGATCTTAAAATTGATAAGGCTCCTGCTTCTCACAGAAGAATCGAATCGTTCTGATTCTTTTTGCAGTGGAAAGAGCATCATCAAATTGTCCAAAACTCGTGAGAAATCGCCCAAAACTAACAGCAATCATTAGAAAATCACTCAAAACCATTTGTCCGAACTCCTCCTCCTCCTCCTCCTCCTCCTCCTTCTTCTTCTCCGCATCTATTCAATGGACGATAGTAGGGATTCATTTGTCCCCCCACCCCGCGCCCATGGGTCACTGGGCTTCATCATGTATTTATTTATTGATAAATCTAAAGTTAAGCTAAAGGGACATATGCACCAGTGGTGTAGTGATGTACGCGATTGGTCTGACAATGGAACCTGGCTGGTTCGAATCCTTCTCAGGCTTTCTTTTTTTATTTTTGTCTGATTAAAGTTGAGAAAGCAACTGTTACCATCGGAAGGCCTAAAGTTGTGTTCTATTCTCCAAAAATCGATTCTCCTGAGTATAAGAAGAAGAGTATAAGATTCTCCTCCTGAGTATCGATTCTCCTAAGAAAATTTCTCAAAAATTTTTATGTTTGCTAGTAGATTTGCATAGTAATTTCCGATTTCAAAAAACTTTTTTAAAGATTTTTTTTGTTTATATAACCAACATTGTAAAATTTGTATTTATACACATTTCATACTATATTAAAAGTGGAAGAAATATCTGGTACCATCGGCAGGCCAAGTGTGGGTCTCTTTTATCCAAAATTTGCAATCGACTCGTGTAAAAAGTAAAGGAAATACATTTTATACCAGTGGAATCTGCTGCGTCAACTGCATTTTGTTTTTGGGCGCGCATGGAAAGAGACAATGATCTGCGCGCCAAAAACAAAATGCAACTGTCCAAGCAGCAGATTCCACTGGTATAAAATGTATTTCCTTTACTTTTTACACGAGTCGATTGCAAATTTTGGATAAAAGAGACCCACACTTGGCCTGCCGATGGTACCAGATATATAGATATTGGGCTGGCGCGAGCGAGCGTTAGCGAAGTGTCAGCGCCCAGCCCCTCTTTTCGACCCAGGTGTACGTTTTCGGGGTTATTGCTAGATCTTAAAATTGATAAGGATTTTGTGCGTCACACAAACGTCCAATCGTTCTGATTCTTTTTGCATTGGAAAGAGCATCATCGAATTGACAAAAACTCGCGAGAAATTGCCCAAAAGTTGCAGAATACAAGAGAAATTCACTCAAAACCATTTGTCCGAACTCCTCCTTCTCCTTCTCCTTCTTCTCCTTCTTCTCCTTCTTCTCCTTCTTCTCCTTCTTCTCCTTCTTCTTCTTCTTCTCCTTCTTCTCCGCATCTATTCAATGGACGATAGTAGGTATTCATTTCTTCTCCCACAAGCCTTCCCCGGGTCCTTGGGCCTCATGTATTGAGTTTTATTCATAAGTCTTCAGTTAAGCAGCTATGCATATGTATCCATGGTGTAGTGGTCTATGTGATTTAACAGCTGGGTGAACCTGGGAGGTTCGAATCCTTTTTGGGCAATCATTTTTATTTTGGAAATTTTAAGCTGAAAAAACAACTGGTACCATGGGCAGGTCAAAATTAGAGCTGTTTTCTCCCAAAAATCGATTGCCCTAAGCATATATCATGAAAATTTCACAAAAGTATTAGTTTGTTAATAAATTTGAATTGTATTTTTGATTTTCGAATTTTTTCTTTTTGTTTTTGTTTAAATAATTAAATAAAATACATAATATTTTTTATTTTTTATCCATTAATATCTTAATATATTTTCGATTCTTTTATGTTTGTTATATTTTTTCAATGAGTTTATTTTTATTTATTTATTTTTCATATATTTAAAAAAAATTGATTTATACATTTTATGCTATATTAAAAGTGGAAGAAATAACTGGTACCATCGGCAAGCCAAATGTGGGTCTCTTTTCTCCAAATTTTGTAGTTGCCTCGAGCAAAAAGTCAAGGAAATACATCTACTACTACTGGAATCTGCTGCGTCATTTGTATTATGTTTTTGGCGCGCATGGAAAGAGACACTGAACTGCGCGCCAAAAACAAAATGCAACTGTCCTAGCAGCAGATTCCAGTAGTAGTAGATGTATTTCCTTGACTTTTTGCTCGAGGCAACTACAAAATTTGGAGAAAAGAGACCCACATTTGGCTTGCCGATGGTACCAGTTATTGGGCTGGCGCGAACGTAGCTTTAGCGGAGTGTCAGCGCCCAGCCCCTCTTTTCGACCCAGGTGTATGTTTTGAGGGTTATTGCTAGATCTTAATTTTGATAAGGCTGCTGCTCGTCACAGAAAGCTTCAATTGCTTTAATTCTTTTTGCAATGAAAAGAGCAACATCGAATTGACGATAGTTTATCTTTTGACTTTTGCAAAAAACTATTTGTTTTACTATGAAAAATGCAAAAAACCATTTGTCCGAACTCCTCCTTCTCCTTCTCCTTCTCCTTCTCCTTCTCCTTCTCCTTCTCCTTCTCCTTCTCCTTCTCCTTCTCCTTCTCCTTCTCCTTCTCCTTCTCCTTCTCCTTCTCCTTCTCCTTCTCCTTCTCCTTCTCCTTCTCCTTCTCCTTCTCCTTCTCCTTCTCCTTCTCCTTCTCCTTCTCCTTCTCCTTCTCCTTCTCCTTCTCCTTCTCCTTCTCCTTCCCCTTCTTCTTCTTCTCCGCATCTATTCAATGGACGATAGTAGGTATTCATTTATTCCCCCACCACCCTTCCCCGGGTCCCTGGGCCTCATGTATTGAGTTCTTCAGTTAATCTAAGTAGCCATATGCACCAGTGGTGTAGTGGTGTAAGCGATTGGGCAGATGGACAAAATTGGAAGGTGCGAATCCTTGTTAGGCAATCATTTTTATTTTGTGTATTAAAGTTGGGAAAACAACTGGTACCATCGCCAGGCCAAAAATAAAACTATTTTTTGCCAAAAATCGATTGACCTAAGTATAAGTCAAGAAAATTTCGCAAAAAAAAGTTGCCAATAAGTTTGTATTGTATATTTTTCAATTTTAAATATTTTTTTGCTATATTTTTTGAACAAAATTTTTATTTATTATTCTTTATATATCGAATAAAATATAAATTAAAATATAAACAACAATATAAAATTAGTATTTATACATTTTATAATATATTAAAAGTGGAAGAAATATCTGGTACCATCGGCAAGCCAAATGTGGGACTCTTTTCTCCAAATTTTGCAATTGCCTCGAGCAAAAAGTCAAGGAAATACATCTACTACTAGTGGAATCTGCTGCGTCATCTGCATTTTGTTTTTGGGCGCGCATGGAAAGAGACACTGAACTGCGCGCCAAAAACAAAATGCAACTGTCCAAGCAGCAGATTCCACTAGTAGTAGATGTATTTCCTTGACTTTTTGCTCGAGGCAATTGCAAAATTTGGAGAAAAGAGTCCCACATTTGGCCTGCCGATGGTACCAGATTATATATATGCGGACAGACGGACAAAAAATGGGGTAACTGCTAAAGCGGGCCTTGGCCGCCCGCCGCTCCGGGCAGGGCGCCAGAGCTCCTCCGGCCTCCGGACACGGGTGCTACGGCCCCTACGCGTCGCCGTGCATGCGTCGCATGCGAGGCGACGCTCCGGGGCCTTCGCACCCATGCCCGATGGCCGCCGGAGCTCTGACTGCCCTGCCCTCCGCGGCAGGCGGCCTTCGGCCGCGCAAAAAAGGTGTGGCAAAAAAGGGGACGACCGAACCGGGCCCGATTCCATAGGCTCAGGGCAGGTCAGTGAGAATGCGACTGCCGAAGCAGGGCACCCATTGCTGGGCGGCTCAAGACAAGGCCAGTGGCCAACTGTCAAGCACAGCTGGCAGCTGAGGCGAGGCACTTGGCTGGGCAGCCAAGGCACTCGCCTGTTGCTGGGCCACAGCCATGATTGATGCATGCGTGGACCCAGAAGGCCGGGTCACCCGACCCACAGGCTTGACCTGGGTGGGGTGGGTGCTACCCGGAAGGAGCATAGGCCCTGAGCCTGAGGTCGTCCCCAAACGGTGTCTTTTGCAGCTTGTATTTATTCAGTGTTGTGGTTGAGAAACGTCAAAATGTTGAGTAGAGGCAATGAGAAGTGCGCAGGGTCGCGGTGCGTATCGCTAGTGCTACATGATCGACTGCCCACGGGATGTTGGCTAAGAGGGTGAAAAGGAGAAGGCGTTGATGGTTAAAGGGAAAGTGGAGGTGGGCCGGTGGGATGGGTGGATGGACCTATGGACGTTTGTCTGCTGGCGGGTGGACCTGTCCATGCCGTACGTTTGTGGTGAACGATGATGCCTCTTAGTTTTTCGCTTTTCTTTAGAGAAAACCGCAAAAAAAATTTATCCAGTATTGGTTAAACTAATATTAGTAGGTTTTATCAATATTTTCTTTCACGATGAAACAGGTGAACTATAGCTGAAACAGTAAAGTTTGCCCAAAAACATGAAAATTCGATAATCCGTTCATAATAAGGGCGCCGCTGCGTTCAAGGCTCAGGGAAAAACGCGTGCAACAGCTGTGTACACGGCGGAAGGGGGGTAGCAGGAAATGACAGCAGAAAAGCTGCGTCAGAGCAGTTTCTGTAAAGCGGTGGTGCAGGCAATACCTACGCCGACTCAGCGAAGTCCTGCTGCCAACTTGGCTCAGGCAGAACCAGTTTCTGAGCTGGCACTGAGGGGAGCAGCAGTGGAGTGGGATTGAAATATGGTGAAAAGAGAGGATGGGCGATGATTCACTCAAAGCCATGGCCGCAGAGGCTGTCCTACTGGAGCTGGGCAAGTGTTTCGCCTTCTCTCTCACCGCCTTCATCACCCGTCGTGCTCTCACAGCTGCAGATAAGAGGTATTAGGCTGGCAACCATTTAGGCAGCTCTAGTCTATGAGCCCAAATGAAAAGTGGATCGTGAAGAACAAATGGCTAGGAAATCAATATTTAATCAAAAATTAACTTAAAATTTATCTTTCGGGAGTTTATCAGTGAAGTGAATTGAGCGAGGTGACTTTTGAGAATTAGGCTCAGTGGATTTGAGAGCAGTCTGATGGTGAGAAGCTTTGAGGTACTCTTTGGACGACTCACCGCTGCTGCTGAAGGCAAAGTCGATGCTGGAGGCGGACATGGACAAGATCTCGGAGCAGATTGCCTCTCTGGCTCACTCCAAGCGCTTCGCTACCAAGTCTTACCTTGAAAATGGTCCCCCCTACTGCCAAGCTGGGTCCTCCGCATTGAAAAGGCTCCTCTATCAGGCATTCTGTACCTGAAGAAAGCGCTGGCCGATATCGAGGGCGACGTGAAGTCACTGGACAATGTGATGGTCCCGGTGGAGTTCATGCGACGATTGCCTTCCAACAACCCGGGTTTCACTGCCTCTCATAATCTACTCAAAATCGGCTAGCAATCAATCGATGCTCTGTTTCAGCCCTGCAGCAGGCCATGGAGTGGTTCCGGGAGGCCCACAAAAGTGCCACCGAAGTTTTCGGCGACAAAAAGAACATCCCGCCTCTTCAAGTATATGCCCTTTCAAAAAAACATCCCCTTCTCGCTCAGAAACAAGTTCTATTGACACCAACACTTTTTATGAGCAATCCAAAAAATTGCAAATTTTAATTAAGTTTCGTTAGAACACTATTTTGCTGATTGACAAATGATCGCTACTGCAGCGGCTGGAGGCGATGGAGGTGATCCTGTTCTGTCAGACGCTGGAGCACTGGGAAGACCCAAAGCTGACAGCGGAGGCTTGGACCACCTCTGTTCGCCACATCTACGAGGACGCTCAACTCCTTGGCCTCATCAAGGCAAACCTCAAGAAGGAGTCCATCATCAAGTTAAAGCCCATTCTACATGCTCTCAGCCTATAATTCTGTAGCAGTGTTCTACTGATGAAGTAATAGGCATTGAAAAACAACAGATAGTTAGAAGAAGGTATGATGGTTGCTTGGGGTATACGAAGTTGTTTTACGAAGTGTTGTTTTTTGTTGTTGTTTTGTTCATTGATTTTCTTCAATGAGGCATAAATGGTGATTTGCAGTCGGCCAAGCGATGACATGAAAGCGAGCTTCTCAAAGCTGTCGGCAATCTTCACCCAGCTGGAAGGCTACGCAGCACAGAAGGACATCCCAATCTCCATTCGCCAGCTCCTCCTCGCCGCCATCCAACGCCCACAGGCTCTCAAGCCTAAGTACCACTACTTCCACCATCCCGAAGGTCATCCATCACCCTTCTACCTATCTTTCTATCCATCACAAGCAAACGTGATCTTAAAAATAGCCTAAGAAGTCATAATCCAATCGCGCCAGATATTTTGTTTGTTTTTTGGCTCTCCTGGATGAGTGATGAGTTCGCACTTCAAAGCCACGATGAAACTCCTGAACCTCCTCACAGGTGCTCATTCCATCCTCACCGGTCTGGGCTTCATGGTGAAGGTGTTCAGCGGCTGCTCCGCCATCGCCCAACTGCCCGGCAACCGCCTTGCCCTCCTGCGCCAGCTGGAAGACGGAACCCTCCTCGAGGTTCTCCACACCACCCACCCTCCAATAGGCCAGGCCCAGAGCCTAAAAGCTGGCAGGTTGCGGACGTGGCCAGCGGTAAGGTGAGCGGCAGCCAATCAATCACCGGCCAACCCAAACGACTGGCCACCTTCGCCTCCCTCCTCTACATCCTCAAGGCCGACGGCAGCCTTCAATGGCTACACGCCGAAGTTCCCAGACCCCATCTTTTTAAAACCAATCCCTCTCAGACTGCTTGCGCCCAGAGTCCGCAGCTCTGCGACTCAGTGCTCGCTCATGTGGTCGGGGTGGCGGCACCGGAGGGCAGCCTCCGCCTCCCAGAGGCCTACGATCGGGTCCTGCCAGTGGACGCGGACACTCTGCTGGTAAGCTGTTGTTGCCGTTGTTTTGGAGAAGCTGGAAGGGAGGGTTGAAGGTGGGGAGCGGGGGAGGGCTGGGCAGACTGGCGCTGGTGTCCAGAGGGCCGGACAATCCGGAGCCTGTCCAGTTCCGTCTGGAAGGCTTGAGGCAGCGATTGGGGGTGGAGAGGCTGGATCTGGCCGCCATGCGCTGGGCTGGCGGTAGCTCTGTGGCCCTGGTGCTGCTCTGCGATCGTCGACAGCTTCAGGTAGCGCCTGGAAAAATAGCAAAAAATATTATAAATTTATCAAAACATGAAAAGAAAATTGGCTAAAAATTGCTCAAAATTTTTGAAAAGGTGTCTTTTGATTACTGTCCACCAAAACTTTGCAAAGCCAAGCACATCGGACGAAGACACATCATCACCAGCTCCCCAGCTTCCCCGGAAGAGCAAATGGGGAACAAAGAGAGGAAGATAGTGTACAGGTGGTAAGCGTGAACGTGGGCGGTGAGGTACTGGAGCAGAACGCTGTCTCCCTGGCGGGCTCCGACCTGGGCCGTTGTGCAGAGCTGGTGGACTGGGCCTGGGAGCCCAACGGGGCCCTGCTCATCGTGGCCCGACGAAGCGACACGGACACTCTCCTCGTTTCCTTGGATCCTGGTTCTCTGACACCAGCACGCAGGGCCTATTCTGAAGACTGGGCTGCTTTCTAGGCCTCACGCGAATCCTGAGCGAGGAGGTGCTGACGAGTGACGAGAAGGACATCGTGGGCGCCGCCTTCTCCTCCGACGGCTTCCTCTGTCTCGCTGATGCCAATGATGCGGAGTAGGAGCTTATCAGGATATCATTTTTCCCATTTGCTCTGAATGATTCAAAATGTCCTTTATCATCTGTTTCGATTCTTTACTCCATTTTCCTTCATTTTCTTTTTTTGAGTGCCGCATTGAAACAGGCAATTTTCTCAGCAGCATGGGAATCTTCCAGAATTGGCAGCTTGAGCAGAGAGGAGGGGGTTGTGCGGTACTGCGGTGCATGTGTGAAGGCTTGATATGGGGGTTGGGAGGAGGAAGAGGGGAGGGAGGCCATACAGCCTGGAGGCCTTAGTGGGTGGTGATAAAAAGGGCAGGAGGAGGAGGGCGGGTGGTGTGGCTAGTCCCAGGAGGGAGGGGAGGAAGGGAGAGCGCTGGATTGAGGCCTCCTGGGGGGCCGCAGGGAGAGAGGCTGGCTGGAGAGAGAGAGAGCGGAGTAGGAGGAGGGGAGAGGGTGAGAGGGGTTGGCAAATGGTGGTTTAATCAAGGCCTGTCTCCTCCTGTGCGAATACAATCAGACAGAGGCGGGGGGCCTCCTGGCAGCCTGGCCTCAGCGGGGGGCGGCAGGAGAGAGACGGGCGGTGGTGGGCCACCTGCCGGGGCAACCGGGGAAGAAAGCACAGGGCTTGCTGCCAGCCCACGCGAACAGACCGTCGGACACTGGGAGGTGGGAGGTGGAAGGGAGAGAGGAAGGGACCCCTGCGGCGCACCGAGGGGAGATGGAGGGAGGCGCACCCCTGCTGGGTCCTCTCTCTCTCGCCTCTCTCCTTCTCCCCTGCCCAGCGCGCATTCCCTGCCCTCTTTCCTATCGGCTAGAGGACAGGGGGAGAAGAGAGGAGGGGAAAGGCCATGAGCGCCCTGGCCTAGGCTGGGAGGGAGAGCAGAGGGAGGGAGGAGAGTAGTGGGAGAAGGAAAGAGGGAGTAGAGGTTGGGGGATGCGGGAGGGATTCCCTAGATAGTTGCCTCAGTCCGGGAGTTGGCGTAATGAGCTCCCATGTCTGGTTAGGAGGAGGAGAGGGTGGGGGTGGGGGAGGCGTGGGTGAGAGGGCCGGGGGAGTGTGTGTGGGGGTTGTGTACGGACGGGAGGAGCAAAAGGGGCACGTCACCTTGCCCACGGCGCTTTACATCCCCCCGCCCAGGCCCTCACCCACATTCAGGCCCACCCCCTCCTCACCCACCCACCGCCACAACAACCGGCACCCCTACAGCACTCACAGTGCCGTGCCTCCCCCATCCCACACCCATCTACCCTCCTCCTCTCCCCCTTCCTGTGACGGGGCGACCTGTAGCGCGTTCATCGCGGCCTCAAGACTCTGCCACCCCTCAATCCTGCCCCTGCACTGCACTGGGCCGGGCTATCTCCTAGGAGGGCGGTGTGCGGGGGGGATGCGGATGGGGTGTGGCAGGGTGTCTGAGCGCAGGAGGGGGGTTGGGTGTAAAAGGGCGGCGGGTGGGTGCTGCGGCCTCTCCATTCCGCACTCACCCGCTGCGTATGGGCGTTAGTCGACACAGGGAGGCTGGCTTGAGATGGAGGCCTAGGCGTCCCCATCCGCACTAGTCCCCGGCGTCTCCTGTTCTGAAGGAAGGAGCGGAGGAGGAGGAGGAGGAGGGGAGTTTGGGAGGGAAGGAGAGGGAGGCCGGGTAGGCCCTTAGGGGGCAGTGCGGGGAATGATTGTGAGGAGGGGGCGGTGGGGGAAGCCGCTGGCCGAGCAGGAGGGGGCAAGCACAGGCCCTGCCCCTGGCGCCCCAGGGGAGGCCCTGAAACTTCGCCCCCTTCCTCTCCTCCTTCCCCTCCCTCCGTCCACCCCCTCAGCCCCTAGGAGCCCGCCAGTCATTTAGCATAGGGCAGCGCGGGGCTGGAAAGGGGCCCCCCACGCGCGCGAGGAGGGAAGGCTGCGGCCTCAGGGGACACTGACGGGGTTCAGAGGCCTGATTAAATTGTCTTTCCAGAGCCCCATTCCCCCTCTCCGCCTTCCTCCGCCACTCCGCCACAGCCAAGGAGGCCAAGCCACCCCTCACTGCACTCTCCCTCTCCAAGCCCTCCTCCACACTTCCCCACATGCCACTGCTGCATCCACGCCTCTGAGCGAACAGCCTCCTTGCAGCTCAGCCTCATGTCACGCCGCAAACAGCTGAAGCCCAAGAACCTCAGCTACAGTGAGGAACTTTCAATAGTTGACCACTGCTTGTGCCAACCGAGATGGGGGGCTTGAGAAGATGGTGATGGAGAGGAGGCCCTGAGCTCCAGTCCATCACCCAGTCCAGTCCAGCCGCCTCATCACCAGCCCTCCTCTGCAGGTAAGAGCAGGTTTAGGCTCTCTTGCTCCACTCTCTATCTCCCACCTTCCCCTTCCCCAGTGCACTGCCTTCTCTACTATTATAGCGCCAACCACTACTGAGAGTTCAAAAATTCCTTAGAAATTCAGGAAAATACTCCAATTGTCAGAAAACACTCGCGACAGCCTGGAAGAGCATGGCGGCGGTAGCAGTGAGGAGGAGGCAGAAAGCAAGAGCGGTACTGAACACTCCTGCTCCTACTGCCCCCAGTCCTTCCCCGACCTTTCTCAACTCGCCCAACATGAACAGGTACTCGCATTTTCCTCACTACCCCTTCTGGCTCCAAGTTCATGCACCTCCCCCCAGGTGCACGCACTCTTGATGCCCTACCAATGCCGGCACTGCGGCAAGGGCTTCAAGCACAAGCGCAGCCAGGACCGCCACGAGCAGCTGCACACCGGCAACAAGAAGCACAAATGCTCCCACTGTCAGGCCGCCTTCTTCCGGTACTCAACCTCCCCTTTTCTCCTCCCCTTCCCAGCCAGAGCTCTGGCAGGTCTGACCACCTGAAGCTGCACATGAAGACGCACGAGGCGGGGCGGGCGGGCAGCGTCTCCGGCTCCAACTCCGACTCCTCCACCGCCTCACCCTTCAAACCCTCCGCCGCCCTCAACAGATGCTCCGTCTGCGCCGCCACCTTCGCCTGCCCCGAGAGCCTGCTCCGCCACCTGGACAAGGAGCATCCCAGCCTCGGTGCACCCACACCCTCGCCCAGGACCCCTTCATCTCCAATCCATTCTTCGCCCATGCCTAAACAGCCCACCACACCCGCCACCACGCCTCAGCCCAACAGCCCCATCCACTGTCGCCTCTGCAGCCTGCCTGTGGCCAGTGTCGACGAACTCCAGGTCAGCCAGTCTCCATCCTCATTCTGCAAAACTCTCTTTTCTTGTTTCAAATAGGAAACGAAATTGAAAAGATAGACGGGAAAAAACTGAAAGAGAATGAAGTCTACATCCCATATATTTGGCGACTGGATTAGCAAAAACGGATGTAGACTTCCTTCCCCTCACGATTATTTCTGAGTCAAAATCCAACGACAACCAATTCTCAGGAGCACACCCTGCAAGCGCACGCAGCCCCAGAGCTGGGCCAGGCCCCGGTCCGTCGAGACTGGTCCATGGAGGTAGAGTCGAAGGGAGGCAGCGACCCTCGCTACCCCTGCGCCCAGTGCAGCCGGAGCTTCGACTCCATCCTGGCCCTCCACTCCCACCTCAGCGCCGCCCACCCCAAGGAGGAGCCCCGCGGCGAGCTCTGCCCCCTCTGCGGCGCCCTCTTCGCCACCCGCTCCGCCCTCGCCGCCCACCTCGCCGCCGACCACGCCGGACTCCCCTGCCCCCTATGCCAGAGCCACCTGGACAGCCAGGCCGACCTGGACACCCATATCATGGCTCACTTCCTACAGAGCCCGCCCAAGGTCAGTTTCTTGCTTGCGCCTTCCTCTTCTGAGCCAAAATTTGGGCATTTTAGTACGCTATGGTCATATTTATTTCCCGCATCACATCGGCATGCTCAGCCCAGGCCTAATCTAAGCAGCCGCCTAGGCTGAGGCATGCCGATGTGATGCAGGAATAAATACACCCATAGCGTAAAATACAAAACTGCTTCAAAACAAGAAAAGCACACCCCTGCCCATTTCCAGCTGAGCTGCGGCGCCTGCCAGTCTGAGTTCGCGGACAAGGCGGCCCTGGAGCAGCACCAGCTGGGCGAGCACGTCCAGCGCCTGCTCCACTGCCGCCTCTGCGCCTTCAGCTGCCCCTCCGAGGCGGACATGGGCGGCCACCTCCGCGCCAGCCACGCCGACGCCGCCCGGGACTGGCGCTGCCGCTCCTGCAACGCCGCCTTCGACTCCGAGGCCGCCTTCCGCGTCCACGTCGACGTCGTACATCTACACCGACCTCTCCTCCCCCTCCCCTTCTCCACCGCCGCCCTCCTCGCAGCACCCTCCACAGCTACTACGCCTGGCCTCCCAGCCCCCTTCCAGTGCTCCCTCTGCGGAGAGGCATTCAATGTGGAGTTCCTCTTCGAGCGCCACCTGGAACAGGTGCACCAGGGCAGCCAGCCGTACGCATACCCGCCTAAGCAGGCCAGCGGCCAGGCGCAGACCCCGGCGGCGCCGGATACCAGCGGACTTGGCTCTCCGCGGAAGCGGGGGGCAGAAGCAGCCCCGCTGAACCTCAGCTGGCCGTCGGCCTCCGAGCTGGTGCTCAAGTGCAACATCTGCGATCGCAGCCTGGACAGCCCCCAGGCTCTGCGCCAGCACAAACTCGCCCATTGCAAGGTATTGATGCTCAATTGCCTGTGGATTTTTGCCGAAAAATGACCAAAAAGGAAAAATAAAATATATTTATTTTTTTTTCAAATAAATTAAATTATGTTTTCAGAAATAAAACTAAATGAAATAAATATACTGATATTGAAAGGTCCGGCGAGCTGACAAATGCGGCGTCTGCCACGCCGCCCTGGCCGACGTGGCGGCGTTCATGGCGCACACGCGAGCCCACGCGGACACCGGCAACGGCCTCGGCGTCGCCTGCCCCGTCTGTCGCCAGAGCCTCGCCGCACCCGCCGAGCTACAGCTACACGCCGAATTCCATCTTCCGCAGACCCTCGACACTGCTCCTGCTACTGGACCCACTGCCGCCGTCTCCCCCGACTCTACCAGCCTCAAGGACGAGGTACTCCCATTTCCGCAATCATTTCTCATTGCCATCCTTCGATTCTTGCTCTTTCTGGGTATATTCATCAAAATTTGCCAGGTGGAGCCTCGGCCGTACCAGTGCATCAAGTGCCAGGCGAGCTTCGGCACGGAGGCTGAGATCCAGGCGCACGTGATGGCGGCGCATGTGATGACAGAAGGGGTGGAGAACCAGTGCAACCTGTGCCAGGAGGTGCTGGACAGCCCGGCCAAGCTCCAGTGCCACCTCATCCAGCACTCCTTCGCCGGCTGCTCCGAGTTCCGCTGCTACCTCTGCAGCTCCGTCTTCTCCCTCCCACAGCCCCTCCGCGAGCACATACTCACCCACCCGGCCTCCGCCAAGCCCTACGACTGCTCCCTGTGTGGCCAGCGATTCTTCTTCCGCTCCGAGCTCCAGCACCATCGACTGGGGCACAGAGGCGGCAAGGACAAGGCTGAGGTGTGCACCTATTTCAATTCCTTGCACTCATCAGTGGGCCAATTGGAAGTCGATATATAGCTGCACTAATTTTGGTGTCATTTCAAGTTAAAGGAACAAAGCTGGTGGTTTGAGTCTGAAAGCGGAAGCGGAGGTGAGGAGCGAGCGAAGGAGCACCCCTGCCCGCACTGCCCCAAGTCCTTCGCCTCCCTGAGCGCCCTGCAGGGGCACAGCCACGTGCACATGAACAGCGGCGGCGGCAACGCCTGCCCCACCTGCCGCAAATGCTTCACCTCCCCCTCCAAGCTACGCTCACACATGCGCCTACACAACAGCCCCGACTCAACCCACACCCAGTCACAGTCCGCCAACCTACACCCCTGCCCACTCTGCAACAAGGCCTTCTCCAGGTTCGCCTGCGCCCTACTTTTGGTCCTTCAGCAAACATCAACAGCATATCATATTGAAACCTACCTCAAGTTTGGCATAAACTCGAAATTCGAGATCGAAATTTGCCTATTTTTCGATTTTTAAGCAACCTTAGCTCTTTCCAGAATTTTTAAAATTTTCTTAAAAAATTCGAAAGTGCTTCAAATATGAAACATGGAGCATAAAGGAATGTTTCAGACGTGACAACCTGAAGGTGCACATGCGCTTGCATAGTGGCCCAGGGGATCGACTGGATCTGCCCACCATGGTCCCCTTTGCCTGCCCGGAATCCATTCCCTCCTCTTAACCTTCTCCATCTATTCCTTGCCTCAACCATGAGTACCGGTCTTTGCCTGCCATCCCTCCTTCTTCTCGGCTTCAGTGATCGCCTTGTGCCACATTTCCGCTATCAACGGCTGGGAGCCCTACAAAAGGCTTTGCCATATTGGTGATGGATGTTATCAAAGTTCTGATTTTGCTCTCTTCTGTTTGGATCTTTTTTTTTGCAATGCTCAGCGGAATTGTGCTTTTGCTTAAATTATGACAGAAAATGATAATTTTGAGCTCTCTAACGAGCAGCTTGATCGAGCTTCCATGATTCAGCTCAATTGGCCTCAGAACCGTTTTATCACTCTATTCTACAACATTCCCGAAAACTCTGCCAAATTATAAATTTTGGGTCATTAAGACCAGTTTCACGAGAGAGTGGCGAATCGAGGCCCAAAAAATTTTTTACGTCTATAAACTGAGTACAAGGTAATTTTCCCCAAACATTTTTATATAAGATTCCAAAATATCTCATCTCAAAGCTGTAAACTGATACCGTAATACTTGATTGAACAAACCTTACATTTTGTAAATTGTAAAATTGTGATTTAGTGAAATGAACTTTTATTTTAAGCATTTTCTCCACCAAATTTAAAAAAACCATACAAGTAGGCACAGATTCTGAAAACTTATAATTAGATGAACGTTTTAGTAGCCATAGATTGGTAAATTGAGGTTTTGCATTTGAGCAAGAGCCATAAGTTTGAAAACAAACTAATTTCCGAGACTTTTGTTTTTCAGCAAAAATCAGAAATATCTCGTCAGGACTTCATTTCCCTGCGCATGCGACACACATTTTCGGATTTGTCATGAAATTTTGACTCTAAAACATAAATAATATGCCCTGAGCGAGGTGAGCATCGAGAAATATTATGACTTTTTTCTCATACACTCCTTATTTTGCCTATGTTATAACATAGGGCCCTAAAAATAGGTTGTAAAATTGTCAAACAAATCAAACACCATTTTTGATCATTATTTCAGTATATCCATAATAAAAATTGTATTTCTAGATGCGGAGTGGTCAGAAGATTGAAGTTGAGCAGTTAAATGGAAAAATTAAGAGCAAATTTTTTTTTGTCATTTTTGGCCTATGTTATAGCATAGGCGAATTTTGGATCTGTCATCAATCTTTGGCCATTTTCGTTGGCAATATAGTACATATACCTAATCTTTTGGCACCAGTAGCTGGAGAAATGTTTGAAAAAATCTATCTGAAAAGGAATTTGAACATGAGTCAGTGTGTGAGAAATGGGAAGTTTTTTAGTGACAATTTTACAACCTATTTTTAGGGCCCTATGTTATAACATAGGCAAAATAAGGAGTGTATGAGAAAAAAGTCATAATATTTCTCGATGCTCACTTCGTTCAGGGCATATTATTTATGTTTTTGGGTCAAAATTTCATGACAAATCCGAAAATGTGTGTCGCATGCGCAGGGAAATGAAGTCCTGACGAGATATTTCTGATTTTTGCTGAAAAACCTCCAATATAAAAATACATAGTTTATGATTCGGATGCTTTTTTCACACAAAAACTAGCAATAATGCCCAAACAAATGACACCACGCTCTTTCTCAGCTCATAAGCTCCGATTTCATGTGCAATAGTTGGTAGTTGCAAGAACATTTGTTGAGAAAAAAAGATTTTTTTGGGCAGCATCCTCAATACTGATAAATTGCTTTTCTTGCTGACCTCACTTTACATTCGCAACCATAGTGGCCTACGTAAACCGAGTTGGGTGCTCTCATTGTGGCTCATAGTACAAAATTGATAACTTTTTCAGAAAATGCTATAAAACTGGGGGGTCAAAAAAATTTTCGGGCCACCTCCCTTTAGCCATTCGCCACTTTCTCGCGAAACGCCTCTTAATGAGCCAAATATGCCAATAAAGTGAAAACGAGAAATGTGCAAAAATATAGTTTTTAGACTTTCTCTTTTCAGTCTTTTCAGTCAAACCGTTCCCACGGGTCTTTAGATTATTTTTCGTCTTTTAACTCGATTTTAACCTGACTGCAACATTTAAACCTGACTGCAACAAGTTATCATAATTAATAAAGTGAAGAGAATAGAGAAAAAGCTCTCGCCTCCATTCCTCCGGCTATGTTGGCCTGGGGCAGTGGAAGCACGGAGGTCAATAGAACAGGAGGACAGGAGGACACGGAACGCAGGAGACTTGCATCGAGGTGTATTGACTATAATTTATTCCTGATCCTTCTCGATGGTGCCAGCGAACAATTTTTATTAGCGATAAAATAAACACAGTTTGATTTTAGTCTAAATACGAAAGGTTTGAATCAGGTCGTTGGTCTCAAACTAGCGCCAATGGAAGCTTCCCAGGCGAGGGGGCTAAAACTGCGCAAGCTTAGCGTGGCCTTCGAACATAATGCGCACATTGAAACTCTCCGCTGCCGCCCTGTAAAAGGCAAGAGAAGATGGCGTTGGAGCGCTTCGCAGCCGATCTCCGCGCCTACTTCCAGAGGCAGGAGGACCCGTTCACCAAGCAGCCTTTCCAAGATGTCCCCAGCCCAGCCTATCACAGACGCTGGTCTACATCCTCTTTCGAAAGCTGAGACTAGGCCAGTCTAGGCCAGAGCGTCCTTTTGACCAACAATATGTGTGTGGACTGTATACTTTATAGCGACTATTTTGACTGCAGTTTGATTAATGAATAATTTTACTCAAGAACGTTTAAATATTGTTTTTTGAAAACGATGAATTTATTACCTGCAGTCAAGGGTCAATTTCAAATAGCGTTTCAATAGAGGGAGGAACAGCTCGACTAAACTAAGGGGTGCCTTTGCAGCTGGGAGGAGCGAGAGAGGGTGGAGAGAGAGGAGGATGCCTTGCTGGGGCTCCCCGTCCCGTTGCCATGTCAGCTCTGTGCCCGTCTGGTCAGTCCCCGCGGGCGCCAGCCGCGTCTCTTCAGGTCCCCCGAGGAACAGCTCGACCACGCCCGCCTTCATCGTCAGCTGGAATCGTATGCCCTACTAGTATAAAGCTGCTTGCATAGGCTATTTCTGGTTCTATACAAATTACAAACAAGTATATGGCGCAAAGCGCAATAGGTGACCGCGGAGCCCATCCTATATATGAAATTTTGTCACTCCAAAAATCAAGTCTGTGGTTTCTCAACCAATTTCAAATGTAAGCACTGATTTAGAATCAACATATAAGACCAGTGAACAAAAAATCAGGTCTTCTGAGCAATTCTCAAGACTTCAGGTAGTACAGCACAAAACCGTATATTGCAATTTTTCATCTTTCTACCCAGAAAAGTAATGTTTCAAATGCCCCGGGACCAGTTCCACCCCTCCAGATCTTCCTAAAATGTTATTATCTTTCAGCAAAAAAAAGTTTGTCCAAATCCGTTGATAATTCGCCATTTCTCAACATACCCCATTTTTCAACCTTTTTACCCAAAAAGGTAATGTTTCAAATGATCCAGGACTGGTCCACCCCTCTTGATCGTTCTAAAAAGTTATTACCTTTCAGGAAAAAAAAGTTTGTCAAAATCCCCCAGGTATATCCCTGTGCCCGGGAGGTCCCCCCCGGGGCTGCCATTTTTGGCATCCCCCGGGGCAGCCATTTTTGGCATCCCCCGGGGCAGCCAATTTTGGCAGCCCCCGGGGCAGCCAATTTTGGCAGCCCCCGGGGCAGCCAATTTTGGCAGCCCCCGGGGCAGCCAATTTTGGCAGCCCCCGGGGAGGCAGATTTTGGCATCCCCCGGGCATAGGATGTGGCTTATTAGGAAGGCAGTTCTTAGCCTTCTTTAAGGCATTGCTTTGCTGTGCATTGCCATGCATGCTTAAGCCAATCAGCATTGTCGCTTGGTATAGAGGCAAACAAAAAGAATAATGCTTTTGAGAAATTTCGTCGGAGTCATGTAGGAGAGGGATGGGGCAAGCTTGACCAGGCGGCTGTTGTTCGCCTTTGCCCACTCGCTGGAGATTGAGCTGTACTTGGGGTACATCTCCAGGTCGTAGCCAGAGTTGCAGGCTGTGTGGTTTTTGCGGTGGAAGCGATCACATACCACTGCCGTCCTCCGCACAAAGTTTGGCTCCCTAAACTGTTTTCTTGGATCTGATGGACATTTAAAGTATGGGACAAAACCGATTGAGGAAGAATCGGTGAAGAGCACAGGCGTTGTCGTAGATGATGAGCTCTGGTGCCTTGCGAAATCGGGAGAAGATGGTGTTGAAGATGTGTGCAACTGATTCCGGCTTGGATAGAAGCTCAATGCCATAGATGGTGCCGTGGGTGCATTGGTAGCTGATGAGGCCAGGGCTGAGGCTTGGGTGGCGCCCAGAGATCTTCGCACACTTCTCTTCTTCCTCTTTTTTCCCTGACACACCCTTGTATTCTGGGATTCCGCGAATTTTGGGCAGTGTTGGGAAGAAAGCCATTTATTCTTCTCCAGCCTTGGGATAAGCAGCATAGTCCCTAATTTTATGCCTTCTTTGGTATCAAACAAGCAACTTCTTGGAGCTTGGTGAGGAGGTTGCGGAGAGGAGTGGTGAGTTTGTCGGGCTGCTGCTGTAAGATGGGCGTGAGGAGCTGGAGCATGACTGGAGCTCTTTCTTTTGCGGCTTCATATTCTTCTTCATGTTCTGGCATCGTTAGGTTCTTTCCATCGAGCAGGTAGTGGAGAGCATCTTTGCTTCGACTTGGCCACATAGCAGCAATGAGAGAGTTCCTGAAGTTTGTTACATCAGAGAAATAAGCTCAAGATGGAGATGAAGAACTTGGCCAGTTGGAGGAGAAGTGGTTTGACAGGCTCTGGAGCCATGATGGGAGGCACTGGCTTTGCAGGGTGCAGGCTGAGCACAAATGCTCTCAGGTCAGGGACTGCCTCTAGGCTTGACAGTAGCTGATTGAAGCGATTTTTTGAAAGACCATCCGATCCTCCTTCTCTGGCGCCCGTTGCATACTGCAGCATTGGTTAAATCAGGTTGCATGTGTTGCTGTGTGCTACAGCCGTACATCTTTGAGTAGTCGGCGAGCAGAAGACTGGTGGAGAAGGACGCGCTGGGCATGAGTGGTGCCAGAGACTGGCTCTGGAAGGCGCCCCAGCCCATCAGCGACCACGCCAGCGGCGCTTTTCCACATCTTCTTCCGATAGCCCAATGCTAACACATTATTGTCATGCATTTATTTTGAAAACTCGGTGCTCAGTTATTCTTCCAAAAAGTATTTCACTTACGCCGAAAAATGAACTTAGTCTGGCTTATGATGTAAATTTGACTACTCCCACTTTATCCCACGACAAAGCAACCCATCACATTTTCCCAAATTTCAAAATGCGATGTTACATTTAGTTCCAACTTGCACCTTTGACATTTATTCCAAAAGATTCGATTCCAAGATAGCCCCATATGATACTTTGCCGCCTGTTCTTTGTGTAAATTTGCTCGTCCTGAATTCAGCTGCCATAGATTCGTTTAAAAATCATCAACCTGCCCATTTTTGCAGTGAGGTGGAGGTAGGCATGTTTGGACTCATGGCATGTTTCTGTATGGACGGTCAGGTTGTTGTACTCTGCACAGTTTTTGCCTCGTTTGGTTAAGAAATGGGACAGCTAGGAAGTGGGGACGAAAAGAGATGAGATTTTATGCTTTTGATTGATATGCTATTGTGTACTTATGGCTTCAAATATGATAAGAATGGCTCAGTTTGGTCAAGATCTGGAGTAATTTTGCACAAAACCAGCATGAAGAGATTTCGATTGAGCCTAGTTTTGCTAAAATAAGTTAAGAATTGGCAACTATTGAAACGTTGGAGACTTGGGTGATCGAGGACATGCAAACATAACTCAGAGCTCGAAGACCATCCTCTCTATGCCATTTGCCATTTTCTGCAGACAGCTGAAGAAAGTGGAAGCAGTGATGCGTGCCAGTGGAGCAGAGGTCCAATTCGGCTATGGCTGGACAAATGCCCGTGGCCAGCTGGAGATCCGAGGCACTGCTGGCTTTGTGAATGCTGCCCGTAGCTGCAACCTGGAATCCGCCCTGCTTGATTCTGTCACCGCCTCAGGAAACAGCCAGTCGGAAGGGTTGATTTAATATACAGCACATAACTTAATACTATATTTCTAATACATAACATAACGTATTCCACTACATAACATAACTTAGTAGGTCAATTTTCTACCACATAACATAACGCATATCTCAATCACTTAGTTATGTTATGTAAAAGACATTTTTGCTATTTTGCCATAATCACTACCCCAGAGTGTTCTAA
>JASANA010005664.1:0-31445 GCA_030248095.1 Ptycholaimellus sp. GST1_10 | reverse complement strand
GAAGTTCACGTGATCATAAAGATCCGTAAATGAAGCGATGTTGAAAGACGGCAGTTGACTCTGAAGCTGGCTGTGCTTTTCTTCAGCGATGCTCGAAAGTTTATAAATCCGCAAGGATTCATAAACATGTGGGCCGTCAAGGTGGCAGCAGGCTGCAGGGAATTTTGAGAGCTGTCAATGGCAATCTCAAAACTCTAGCAGCGTAGACATGCTTCTGCTGGACAGCTGGCATTGGTTAGCCGGCGGAGTTGCAGCAGAGGCCGTAAGTTCAAAAACTGACCAGAGCCAATTTTTGAACTCTAACAGCGAAGGCAAGCGGTTCGCTGGTGGCTGCAGGCAATTTCAAGATCCGTCCAAGGATAATGAAATTGTCATCGACGATGCTTGCGTAGACGGCACGAAAACAACTTTGCAGTTAGTTTTCAATGCGCAAGCAGCGGAGTTGCGTCCAAGCCGACGTAGACTGGGGCTGGCAGCGAAGATCTTTGACAATTGACGATGGCCAATTTCAAAGTCCAGCAGCAAAACGGATCGGAGCTGGTAGCTGTCAGCTGGAGAATATTCAAAATCCATTTCAGGATGATGAATTTCCGTAGACGACGCTGATGACATCAGCATGAAAAGAAACTTTTCAGTTAATTTGCAATGCCTGGTAGCGTAGTCGAATCTTGTCTCGATCGTCGGCATAGAATGATTTCATAAAATCCGCAAGGATATAATGAAATCATTGAACGGAGTTGCTCTTTGAAGAAAACTTTTCAGTTCGCTTCAAGACCCTGCGTAGCAGCCACAGCAGATTACGGTAGCCAGTGTGCCGTGTGACGTCAGAGTTTCCTGTTTATTGCCCAAAGATGGCGTGATGGCTGGAAACTCGGCGCTGCGATGTTGCTGTCGAAGAACGGATATTGAAAATAGACTCGAAAGTCAATTTCAATTCCATGCAGCGTAGTCGCAGTTGTTGCCGTCTAGAAGTTCACGAGGCTGGCTCTGGCTGAGTGAAGATCTGGGGCTGCAGGGTGTCCTGTCTGGCAGCGAAGCGAGGTCCGGCAATGCAGGCTGGGCTCGATTCGCTGTCCTGGCTCTGTAGATTGGTGACTGGGGCTTTTGGCTCGATCGCTGGTGTTGGTAGAAGGTGGCGAGGTCAAAAGCCGGAAGTTGTTGCGGAAGCGGAAGTTGGCGGAAGTGGTGCTGGGCATTGTAGTAGCATTGTAGAGGTGGTTGGTCGAAGGTACAGATAAGCTAACTAGCTCTCTGATCTACCAAACGCTGTGGCGATATGCAGCAGTAACATAGCGAGATTCTCTTTTCATCGTCACCGGAAGAGGAAGGAGAGCGGGACAGGTTTTGGGGCAAGGGAGCACAATCTACAGCAACTGCTGCCGGCCTCCCTTCCGCCCGCCTCATCAACATAGGTCGACGAAACCGGCTTGGGAAACGTCACAGTAGCTTTGCTTTGCTGAACGGTGGCTTTTGTGCTTTAGTGTTTTGGTGCTTTGCTTTGGCTGGTCTGATATTGTCCTTGCTGTTCCTATACTAGCCATCAGACTCCGTTTCAAAGCCGCCAACATTGCTGAAGAAGAATATTGAAAACATACGTTTGACATTCCAAAATTTTTTGCCATTGAACCAATCATTTATCCTCGATCCAGGATTTAATATTAAAGTTTAAGAGTTAAAAAGCAGAAATGAGGAACTAGTGGTTTTTTGCAATGCTGGATAATTGGTGCTGGGACCGAGAGGGTAGCGCTGGCGGACGAGGTCACGGCGATGCTGACTGGCAACGTCAACCCGCCGTCGCTTTTCAGCCGCCAAGTTGCCGACCTCCAAACGGCCAACATCGCCGAAGTTCAAAGGGCCCGCCGCCGCCACCCTCTCCACTCTTCATTTTGCCCAGCCCAATCTCTCCCTCCCTCTTGTCTTCGGGCTCTCCCACTGGCTAGGTCTTGCAGAGCCGACTCTTGACACACCCCTTCCTTGCCCACCCTCGCTTATGGCCAAGATAGACTGCTGCCTTCGTGGCCTCAAGCACTTGTGAATTCTTGAATCTATAGGTTGTGACGCCACTATTTGCCTCATCCAATGCATCCCAGAAGGGGATGAAGTGGCATTCAGACGACTTGTGGTCTCTTCTATTCAGCTTCGGCCAGTCCACGGAGCGTAGGATAGGAGCAAAAGATAGCAGCTGTGAGCAGAGAATTGATCGAGGCAAAGAAGGATTATGAGGCCAATGAAGAGTATGAGACAGAAGTGAAGACAGATTACGAATCTGCAAAACTCTAATAAAATAGCGGGACACGAATGGGAGATCGGTCCTCATTCTGCGCCACGTGTTGCAATGCTTGCAAATGCGACCTTTTGCCTGCTCCACCTGTGGCCATTCGGTGGCCCGGCGATCTTCTCTGGCGCATCACTTTCAAAGCAAAAGTATAACGGGCACAATCCTACTGCCCAATCGGTATGCTGTTGTTCGACTTTCATTGAACAAATTTTGGATACGACCCTTTGTTTTAGAGAAGAAAACGAAGCCGCTATTCGAAATGGCATCAGTGAGTGCTTCCCTAACGTTGCCTTTTCCTGGAATGGTTTGAAGTAGCGGATATGATTTCCTTGATGCTCTCAAGTTGCTTAGTGGACATTTTCAATCTTTTTTCACAGACAAAAGTGCCTATTCCAAATGTAATAAAAAAATCCATGCGGTATTTAACTTTGAGTAAACGTTTTGGAGAGTAGTTCCACGTCTAGTCAAGTGCCAGCCTTCTCTCCAGAGTTCAGGAATTCTATAACTGAAAAGTTAACGAATTTTTTCTATGTTTGAACCAGTGCTCCTTTGTGACTAGGGCTTGAATACTTGATCTTTTTTGTACAAGACCATGTTTGTAATGGCTCATTACATGCAACATGATGTTATAGTTTACTACATACAGCATAAAGCAATAATGCATTTTCATAATCGAGAAATCACATCATATCGCTAAGCTTGGAACCATGTGCAGTGAAATCCACCAGCTTGTCCATGGCATCGAAGCTCAGCGGTTCTTTTGGGGCATGTAACCAAAACATACTGCACCTGGCTTCCCAGCTGTCAAAGCTCTCATTTGTCAAGGGCACCGTTCTTTCTTGGTACAGTAAAAATCACCTTCACAGCAATGTGACTGTGCAGTAAAAAGGTGTGCAAAGCCACAGATTTGGGTGCGATGCATAGTTCAATCGAGTTAGGTCCCCCGGTTCCTTCTACATGAAGCGTTTCGGATCCCGTGCATTTTATGCTCACCTGGCCTAGAATGTGGCTAGTTGTGCATTGTACCCTCTTTAATGGCAAACTACAAATAGGTAAGCGTGTATAAGGTAGATAAGACCTAGACTCGACCAAAAACCCGAGAGCACAGTGAATATAGAACGCTTTTAGAGGCATGACTTTCAAACGATTCTGCTGCTGTTTGTTAAAGGCAGCAATATTCATGTCCGTTGCGCAAGCTCAACGATTTGCATTGCAAATTAGTGTTTCCATCAGAAAAAATTAAAGTTTTTACATCAAAAGCTATAAAAACCAATTTTACTTGTACTTTCGCACATTTCGCCACCGGATAAGGACCTGAAAGCTGAACCTAAAATATTTTTTGGGAGCTTAGAAAGTGCGAAATATTCATTTAGGTCGTCAATTTTAAAATAATCATAAAAATCATAAATCATTGATTAAAGTCCACTCCATGTAGGAAGCAACTCTTTGAAACATTCCTGAAGGCCGGTACGCACCATTGACTCATCCTCAGCGCCATTCGGAAGGAATGGACGTGCACCACTGCAAAAAACAATTATTGAAGTAGCTTTGGTTCGTCATATGTACTGTCATACGTGCACTGAGGGCGGCTCTTTTGATGCATCGTAAGACTCTTCTGTGACACTCGGACATGGCAAGCGCTGCAGGCGTATGGCTTCATTTTGTAGCAGGCTATGACGTGACAGACGAGGATTTTATTTCGATCACTGAAAAAATCATTTTGAAACAATGTTCTTAGGATTTCAACAACCACTTATGTTTGGAGTGCAACTGCTTTGAGCAACGCCGGCAAATATCCGTCACTGTGGCAGTTTTAAGAGACTCGCTAGTTCTCATGCCAATTACGGCTTCAGGTGACTCAGAAGCGTAGTCAGATTCTTTCCTATCAATATTCTGGAGCGCAGTGAATGCAGAACGGAGAGCAGGGAGAGGGCTGCGAATGGCTGGGCTTGGGTGACCAGTGAGAAAGGCATGAAGCACAGCCTGATTCGCTCTGGAAGAGCTGAAGTTGCACTTGGAGCAGCTCCAAAGCATTCGTGCGGAGGCGTCGCCAAGGTGTTGCTCAATGGAGTGGAGCAAAAGCTCACTAGGGGAAAGCTGTAATCGACACTCTGCGCATTGCATTCTGAAAAATTGAAAAAATTGTTTCAAATTGAGGATGATGATGTAAACAACAGACATGATACACTGCAAATGTGTACACGTGCTTGATAGAATCTATGGCCTAAAATGACCTGAGCAACAGGCAGGAGCTAATTGGTTTTCATGAACAAGATTTTTCGGTCGAAATTAGGTGAAACAAAATATTTGGTATTATCGGCAATTATAAATTGAATCCTTTTTCTCGCAAACATTTGATCGGTTGATAGTTTGGTTTAGCACGCAGTTCAGTGGCTTTTTCCATGTATGCGCCAAAACAATGCAGATGGCTCAGCAGATTTCAATAGTTCCTTGATTTTGAACACGAGACAATCGAAAATTCGGGAGAAAAGAATCTGGAGAACCGTACATTTTCTGAACCCCAAGCAATGTGCGATGATTCAATTCGCATTGCTAACATAAACCTAAGGTTATTTTTCATGGCCCTTTCAGAATAGAAATTGAGGAGACATGAATGATAAAGTTACTTTGCCCTTTATGCATGCTTTTAGCTTTCTTGGCTTTCAGTACTGCTGATAACCCTAGTCCCTAAGCATTATTTTTCAAATCAGGATAGTGCTCATAAAATTCACGCCTTTTAGTTTGTTGCTGATCTATTTGTTCTGTTAACAGAATCTTTAAACTGTTAAATGACAAAAAAATGCTATATTCTAATTTTGTTTACTCTCTCGGTTGGGGACACAAAAGATAGACCAATATTTTAATCGAGAAATCGTTACTCATAAAATCGGTGATAGCAAACTTCACCGCGACAATGGAGGCTCACACAAACGCCGATGCCCCGCAACTCAATAATATGCCGGCAAATGGGACTATGCTAGCTCCCCCCCCCCCCCCCCACTTATACTTTCCCCCCCACTTATACATTCCCCCCCCACTTATATAATCCCCCCCCCCACTTAGCCGTTGGCTTAGATTTAGGTAGAAATCCGTAGTTGTTGATGCTACATCCCCCCCCCACTTATGATGCTACGTCCCCCCCCCTTAAGCATATTTTGACTTTTGTTGCTAGCTCCCCCCCACTGATGAAGTTAAGTGGGGGGGAGCTAGCATCAAAAGTCAAAATATGCTTAAGTGGGGGGGGGGGGATGTAGCATCATAAGTGGGGGGGGGGGGATGTAGCATCAACAACTACGGATTTCCACCTAAAACTAAGCCTAGGCCTTCCTAAGCCTATGTCATGCCTAAGTGAGGGGGATTGTATAAGTGGGGGGGGGGGGATTATTTAAGTGGGGGGGGGGGAAAGTATAAGTGGTGGGGGGGAGCTAGCATAGTCCGGCAAATGCGGCCTATCCTTCATTTCCTCATTCTTTTTTACGAATTTACAATTTAGCAATTTTTTTACTCGAATCATAATAACGTGTCCGCAAGACCAAGCCATGATCTGTGTCGTCCTTTGTGCATGCGATTTTTGGTGAAAACTAGTCTACCATATTTGGAGCTGCAATGAGGGAAGTACCTTGCTACCCAAAGTGGAACTAGGGAACTAAGATAGTGCAGAATTATCGAGTTTTATACAAATGCAATTTTTCGCTAATGAACAGTTGCTGCGGTAAAAGCAAAGAGCTTCCGGACCATTCCGCCAGCCATGCCACGAGCAGAGCATACAGCAAACTTATGGCCATTCCCATCTCTGCCCTTTCGCTTCGCGCTTTTGCTGTCAGAATGATCTAAAGCAGCAATCCTAACAGTAAGATGTCTGTTACCGAATCTGGACCATAACGCAAGTGTTTTGGTTAGCGCAAGTCTTGCTCCAAACATGCTATTTTGGACCAGCTATTAGCAGGTAGACTGTTGTATAAATTGCACAGAAACGCAATACTTTTCAAGCCTATAAAAACCCATCTTGCCCTGCTTCAGTTCAGAAGCCAAAACTTCAAAATTCCAAAATGCTCCTCTGGACTCTCGCTCCAACTCTCCTTCTGCTCTCGGCTAGCGTGGATGGGGGTTCAGTGCTTCGTCCGGAGGATCAGGCTGTCCTGGAAGCCGTTCTGCAAGCTGTCATGACCAGCGTCCAGAATGAAGGGTTGGCTTTTGGTTCTGAAGTGCGAGGGCTTGGAGATATGGCTGGGGGCTGATTTGCAGGAGCTTGGTGGAAGACGAGGCTGCTATAGACACTATGAATGGGCTAGTTCCAAAAGTCACGGATCCTCGTCTGCAAGATATCCTGGCCGCCGTTCTGAACAGCGTCAACACCGCCCTGAACAACGCCAAGCAGGATGCAGCCCCCGATGCAGCCTCTGACATAGTTCGCCCACCCCTAATCAATCCCAGCGAGCTTTAAGCTGGACGAAAATTGACTGCAGGCATTCAAGGACTCGGACATTTCGGTGGACGATGAAGGGTTGGTTGTGGTTCTGAAGTGCATGAGTGTTGATGAAATGGGTGGGGGATGATTTGCAGCAACGTAAAGATAGATCCTGACATGCCGGCGCCTATGAAAAGGAGTATGCTACGAGCCATTGCGTCTCTGGATCAGCTTGCGGTCGTTTCAGCCCTCGAAGGAATTGGCCTTGGGTACAGCGCCAGACAAGAAGAGCTTGTAAAAAACAGCAACAACCTTATCTAATACGCCCTGGCCCCCCTTCCGTTTCACTGAATTGAAAACAGTCAAGAAGTATGAAAAACTCAAACTAAATGCATCATCAATCATCGATCAGTGAGAATGACACCATAGAATGTATTCAAGTGAATGAGATTAGCTGGAATCGGCATCAAACAAAAGCCATGTGAGAATGGAGCATAGGGAAGCTGATGGTGTTCTGAGTTGTGAGAAATGGGGCACTGAGAAAGGAGGCTTGAGCAACTCGG
The DNA here is from genome assembly GCA_030248095.1 of Ptycholaimellus sp. GST1_10. Lineage (NCBI taxonomy): Eukaryota > Metazoa > Nematoda > Chromadorea > Chromadorida > Chromadoridae > Ptycholaimellus > Ptycholaimellus sp. GST1_10. The sequence continues at coordinate 24,196 of JASANA010005664.1, read as the reverse complement.
CTGGGCTGGGTTTTAGGTGGGCCTGGAGAGATGAGTGGGGAGGATCGTACGCAATTTATTTCACTTTGGTTGGCGGTTTTCACTGAAATATAAAAACTGTCAAAAAGTCATTATTTGAAAAAACTCAAAATTAATGCAGACATGACGAGGATTAAAAAATCAGTGAGCAGATTGGTTGGGTTTTTTATTTGGGTATATTTTGACATGGAAAAATTGCAGCTAAAACTTAATCCCGAAATAAGTATATGGCGCAAAGCGCAATAGGTGACCGCGGAGCGCTTACACCTCCACATGTAGTAAAATCCAAAAATTAAGGAAAAATTCTGCTTTGAAAGTGATCATTGCATCTCCAAAGGAAACTCAACCATTTTCAAAAGTAAGCACAGATTTGGAATTGTTATATACGACTTGTGAACAAACAAGGTATTCTCGGCTGTCGCCAAGATGCGCGGCCTCTATTCCAAGCAATATTGTGAAGCTACATGAGCATATTTTAGCCAATTGGGTTGATTAACCAAGGATTAATGAATTTTTCAATTTTGAAACATCAAAATTTTATGTTTTAGGGAAAACCCCATATATTTCTCAAAGCCCAAATAATGGTCCAAAGCCTCCAGCCAGCCTTCATGCAAAATTGCAGCCAATTTTGTTTAAAAACAAGGGAGTTATGAGTTCTTCAGTTTTGAAACATCAAAATATTAAGTTTTTTAGAAAAAAATCTAAAATTTTGCAAAACCCCAATAAAGGTCCTAAACCACCACTTAGACAGACTTTCATGCAAAATTTCAGCCAATATCATTGAAAAACCAGCGATTTATGAATTTTGATACTTTGAAACATCAAAATTTTAGGTTTTGGGAAAAAAACGCAAAATTACGCCAAGCACCGAAAATGACCTGGAGATATTACCAGGCGGACCTTCATGCAAAATTTCAGCCAATTTCATTGAAAAACCAGCGATTTATGAATTTTGGTACTTTGAAACATCAAAATTTTAGGTTTTGGGAAAAAAACGCAAAATTACGCCAAGCACCAAAAATGACCTGGAGATATTACCCAGGCGGACCTTCATGTAAAATTTCAGCCAATTTCATTGAAAAACCAGCTATTTATGAATTTTGGTACTTTGAAACATCAAAAAATTGAGTTTTGGGCGAAAATCGAAAAATTACGCCCATCCCAAAAAATGGCCTGGAGATACCACCCAGAAGGACCTTCATGCAAAAAATTAGCCAATTTCGTTGAAAAACCGCGGAGGCCCGGCCCCGGAACCACACATATATATATATATATATATGCGGACAGACGGACGCAAAAATGGGGTAACTGCTTAAGCTGGCCTTGGCCGCCCGCCGCTTCGGGCAGGGCGCCAGAGCTCCTCCGGCCTCCGGGCACGGGTGCTACGGCCCCTACGCTTCGCCTAGCATGCTTCGCATGCTAGGCTACGCTCCGGGGCCTCCGCACCCATGCCCTCCGGCCTCCGGAGCTCTGGCTGCCCTGCCCTCCGCGGCAGGCGGCCTTCGGCCGCGCAAAAAACTCAAGTCTTCTGTGCAATTATCAGCCGTTCAGCTGCAACTAATTATTGATGCTATTGTCATGTGTGAAAGTTTGTCACTCAAGAGGGCAAGTATGTGGTTTCTCATCCATTTTCAAAAGTAAGCACAGATTTGGAATCGTTATATACAACTTGTGAACAAAAAAACTCAAGTGTTCTGTTCAATTATCAGCCATTCAGCTGCTACTTATTATTGATTCTATTGTCATGTGTGAAAGTTTGTCACTCAAGAGGGCAAGTCTATGGTTTCTCAGCCATTTTCAAAAAAAAGCACAGATTTGGAATCGTTATATACAACTTGTGAACAAAAAAACTCAAGTTGTCTGTGCAATTCTCAAGATTACAGGTGCTACAGCGCAAAAACTCTATATTGCCATTTTCAAGCCTTTCCCGCATGGCAAGGCATTTCCTTTCAAGGCATGTCCCGCCCCCCTATAGGGGGGATAGAACCTGATTCGCTCCCCCCCTATGAGGGGGGATAGAACCAGGTTCGCTCCCCTCCTATGAGGGGGGATAGAACCAGGTTCGCTCCCCCCTATGAGGGGGGATAGAACCAGGTTCGCTCCCCTCCTATGAGGGGGGATAGAACCAGGTTCGTGGGAGAGTGGGTGGAGTTGATTGCAGTGTAGAGATTATTGCACAATCGACTATTGTCAAGTGACATTCCGCAGATGTATGGCTACCAGAGCATCCTCGGCAGGGAGAGACCAGCTCACATCTTCTGGTCAATCTTCACTTCCTTCCCTATCCCACCCAAGTGCTGTGCGACTCCGAGTATTGTTTGCGTATCTTCTCTACCCAGAGGCCTCACGTTCCAGATTTTAAATGTTTTTAGTCAAAATGTAGCTCAATCAAATCTCTGAGAATGGATCGTTCAGGTTTTCTGGGGTATTTTGGCAGAGTGGTGTGGTGGTGGGCCATTCGAAGCAGTTTGAATCATTGTCCAAGCATAATTTCAAAGAAAAATCAGATTTTCATCAAAATTTTACAGCAACTTCTTCAGACTGTCTATATCTCTTCCAATTTGCAACGCCAGCTTCATTCGCCACACACAGTTCCTTCTTGACTCATTCCACCAGTCCAACAACCAGTCCTTCTTTATCGATCCAGTCAAATCAAGTGGAATGGTCCCTCTCGAGTCTTTCAGAAATGCTTTCTTAACAGGTAAACTACCACCATCAGATGTAGTTCTTATTTCTGCAGACATTTCAGCCACATTGTGGAGCAGTTGAGTTCAAGAATTGCCCCTCTCCGCATAATCCTTCCCTATACGACATCTACACATTTTCATTGCATGTTGCAACTGTATTTCACATTGCAGAATGTCACTCGACAGTAAACGATTGTGAAAAAGTCTCTACACTCTAACCAATTCCACTTACTTCCATGAACCTGGTACTATCCCCCCTCATAGGGGGGGGGCGAACCTGGTTCTATCCCCCCTCATAGGGGGGGGAGCGAACCTGGTTCTATCCCCCCTCATAGGGGTGGAGCGAATCAGGTTCTATCCCCCCTATAGGGGTGGAGCGAATCAGGTTCTATCCCCCCCTATAGGGGGGGAGCGAATCAGGTTCTATCCCCCCCTATAGGGGGGGAGCGAATCAGGTTCTATCCCCCCCTATAGGGGGGGAGCGAATCAGGTTCTATCCCCCCCTATAGGGGGGGAGCGAATCAGGTTCTATCCCCCCCTGTAGGGGGGGGCGAATCAGGTTCTATCCCCCCCTATAGGGGGGGAGCGAATCAGGTTCTATCCCCCCCTATAGGGGGGCGGTACATTCCTGGGAAGCTGATGGTGTTCTGAGTTGTGAGAAATGGGGCACTGAGAAAGGAGGCTTGAGCAACTCGGCTGGGCTGGGTTTTAGGTGGGCCTGGAGAGATGAGTGGGGAGGATCGTACGCAATTTATTTCACTTTGGTTGGCGGTTTTCACTGAAATATAAAAACTGTCAAAAAGTCATTATTTGAAAAAACTCAAAATTAATGCAGACATGACGAGGATTAAAAAATCAGTGAGCAGATTGGTTGGGTTTTTTATTTGGGTATATTTTGACATGGAAAAATTGCAGCTAAAACTTAATCCCGAAATAAGTATATGGCGCAAAGCGCAATAGGTGACCGCGGAGCGCTTACACCTCCACATGTAGTAAAATCCAAAAATTAAGGAAAAATTCTGCTTTGAAAGTGATCATTGCATCTCCAAAGGAAACTCAACCATTTTCAAAAGTAAGCACAGATTTGGAATTGGCCTGGCGCGAGGGAGCAAAGCGACCGTCAGCGCCCAGGCCCTCTTTTCGACCCAGGTGTATGTTTTGAGGGTTAATGCTAGATCTTGAAATTGATAAGGCTCCTGCTCCTCACAGAAGAATCCAATCGCTCTGATTCTTTTTGCAGTGGAAAGGGCATCCTCGAATTAGCCTACACTCGCGAGAAACTGCCGAAAAGTTCACAATTTGGTATAGAAAAATGAAAAACAAAGTGCCGTCCGAACTCCTGCTGCCCTGCTGCCCTGCTGCCCTGCTGCCCTGCTGCCCTGCTGCTGCTGCTTCGCATCTGCTAATGAACGAGAGTAGGTATTCAATTTATCCCCCCACCCCCCTCTCCGGTCCTTGGGCTTCAGGTATTCATTTAAAGTCATAGCCCTTCAATTGACCAGTCCAGCATAGGCACCAGTGGTGTAGTGGTGTAAGCGGGCCGGTGGCTGGTTGTATCTGGCAGGTTCGAATCCTTCTCGTGAATAAAGTTTATTTTTTGTATATTTGAAGTTGAGGAAATAGCTGGTACCATCGGCAAGCCAAAAGTAATCACAATTTTGCTTTAGTTTGTTTTGTTTGATCATCGATTCCCTCGAGTGTAATGGAAAGAATATATCAAATTTAATTTTTTTTGCATGATTTTTAACTTTCCAAAATCGTTTTTTTAGCTAAATGGTGTCTTATTCGTTTAAGCAAAAAAATTAAAACAACAATTAGAAGAAAAAAAATTGATACAAGTCTTTTTTATGTTTAAAGTTGAGGAAATAAATGGTACCATCGGCAAGCCGAAAGTAAGCTCTTTTCTCCCAAAAAAACAAATGCCCCGAGTGTAAAGTCAAGGAAATTTCCCTACTACGAGTGGAATCTGCTGTGTCACCTGTATTTTGTTTGAGCGCGCCTGAAAAGAGCTCTTGAACTGCGCGCGAAAACAAAATGCAGATGCCCCACAAGCAGATTCCACTCGTAGTAGGGAAATTTCCTTGACTTTACACTCGGGGCATTTGTTTTTTTGGGAGAAAAGAGCTTACTTTCGGCTTGCCGATGGTACCATTTATTGTTATATACGACTTGTGAACAAAAAAACTCAAGTCTTCTGTGCAATTATCAGCCGTTCAGCTGCAACTAATTATTGATGCTATTGTCATGTGTGAAAGTTTGTCACTCAAGAGGGCAAGTATGTGGTTTCTCAACCATTTTCAAAAGTAAGCACAGATTTGGAATCGTTATATACAACTTGTGAACAAAAAAACTCAAGTGTTCTGTTCAATTATCAGCCATTCAGCTGCCTCTTTTTGACCCAGATGTCATAATTGAGGGTCAATGTTAGATCTTAAAACTGATAAGGCTTTAGCTGCCGCTAGCAGCCACCATTTACTCCAATTCTTTTTGCATTGGAAAGAGCATCCACGAATTAGTCAATACTCGCGAGAAAAGCTCGAAAATCCATCTTTTTCAAAGAGAAAAACAAGAAAGAAGGTGCCGTCCGAACTCCTGCTGCTGCTGCTGCTGCTGCTGCTGCTGCTGCTGCTGCCCTGCTCCTTCGCATCTGCTAATGAACGAGAGTAGGTATTCAATTTATCCCCCCACCCCCCTCTCCGGTCCTTGGGCTTTAGGTATTCATTTAAAAGTCATAGCCCTTCAATTGACCAGTTCAGCATAGGCACCAATGGTGTAGTGGTGTAAGCGGACCGCTGGCTGGTTGAAACTGGCAGGTTCGAATCCTTCTCGTGAATAAAGTTTTTTTTGTATATTTGAAGTTGAGGAAATAGCTGGTACCATCGGCAAGCCAAAAGTAAAGATCTTTTCTCCTGAAAATCGATTCCCTCCTGAATGTAGTTTATTTAATATTTTTTTGCACTATTTTTCACTTTCCAAACTTTCTTTTTTTTCCAAATTGATACAAGTCTTTTGTATGTTTAAAGTTGAGGAAATAAATGGTACCATTGGCAAGCCGAAAGTAAGCTCTTTTCTCCCATAAAAAAACAAATGCCCCGAGTGTAAAGTCAAGGAAATTTCCCTAATACGAGTGGAATCTGCTGTGTCACCTGTATTTTGTTTGAGCGCGCATGAAAAGAGCTCTTGAACTGCGCGCGAAAACAAAATGCAGATGCCCCACAAGCAGATTCCACTCGTATTAGGGAAATTTCCTTGACTTTACACTCGGGGCATTTGTTTTTTTATGGGAGAAAAGAGCTTACTTTCGGCTTGCCGATGGTACCATTTATTGATTCAATTGTCATGTGTGAAAGTTTGTCACTCAAGAGGGCAAGTCTGTGGTTTCTCAGCCATTTTCAAAAAAAAGCACAGATTTGGAATCGTTATATACAACTTGTGAACAAAAAAACTCAAGTTGTCTGTGCAATTCTCAAGATTACAGGTGCTACAGCGCAAAAACTCTATATTGCCATTTTCAAGCCTTTCTACCCAAAAAAGTAATGTTTCAAATGCTCGAAAAATGATTGCCCCGAGTGCCAAGGAAATTAACCTTCAACTATTTTACATTAAAGGCAATCAATTTTTGGGTTGGGAAAGCAGCTTTACTTTGTGTTTGGCGATGGAGCAGAAACGTTATGCCAGGCCTCTAAGAGCGCTAATGAAGATACTCTGCTTATTCCGGTCGCTTCAACCAGTTTTCGATTGCACATAAAGTCTGCGCAAAAATCTAACTTAACTTGTCAATGGTCAATGTCTTAACTTGTCAACTTGACTTGGCCTGGTGGCATTCAGACCACAGGCTTTTTTCTTTAATCGCTGAAAGTGACAGTTGGAATGATTCTGCCCTGAAGCAAGCGCATAGGACGGGCATGTTGCACTGGAAATTCACACTGGAATTTTGAACAGAAGCTTCAAACTCCTAAAGGGACCTAGAATAATTCGCTGCCAGCCAAATGAAAATGGCACACGCCTTGTTGACAACAAATGGCGAAGGATTTAGAAGTAAAACTGAAGGAATGTAGAAGCAAAAAAGACCAGAAAAAACGGCGTTTTAGATATTTTCCTTCTTTTTTTGCGCGGCCGAAGGCCGCCTGCCGCGAAGGGCAGGGCAGCCAGAGCTCCGGAGGCCGGAGGGCATGGGTGCGGAGGCCCCGGAGCGTAGCCTAGCATGCGAAGCATGCTAGGCGAAGCGTAGGGGCCGTAGCACCCGTGCCCGAAGGCCGGAGGAGCTCTGGCGCCCTGCCCGAAGCGGCGGGCGGCCAAGGCCAGCTTAAGCAGTTACCCCATTTTTGCGTCCGTCTGTCCGCCTATATATCTATATATATATATATATATATATATATATATATATATATATATATATATATATATTGTCTGTTGCAGGCCCATACTCCGCGGTTTTTCAACGAAATTGGCTGATTTTTTGCATGAAGGTCCGCCTGGGTGGTATCTCCAGGCCATTTTTGGTGCTTGGCGTAATTTTGCGTTTTTCGCCCAAAACCTAAAATTTTGATGTTTCAAAGTACCAAAATTCATAAATTGCTGGTTTTTCAATGAAATTGGCTGAAATTTTGCATGAAGGTCCGCCTAGGTGGTGGCTAGATAGCTTTATTGCGGTTTTGCAAAATTTTTGGATATTTTTTCAAAACTCAAAATATTGATGTTTCAAAACCAAAAAAATCATAACTCCCTGGTTTTTCAAAGAAATTGGCTGAAATTTTGCACGAAGATCCGCCTAGGTGGTGGCTTGAGAGGTTTATTGGTGTTTTGCGAAATTTCTGGATTTTTCCCCTAAACTTAGAATTTTGATGTTTCAAAATTAAAAAATTATAACTCCCAGGTTTTTAGACAATATCAGCAAGTCAATAAATATGCAATTAGTAAAATTCGCTCATGTAGGTTGACAATATTGCTCGGAACAGAGGCCGCGCATCTTGGCAACAGCCGAGAATACCTTGTTTTCTTTTCTTACCCTGAAAGCTAATACATGCCCCTTGGATCCTAAATGAGGGACTAGATTTTTCCACTGAAAATTTAACTTTTGCTCGGTACCGGGTAAACTGTTAAGATTTAAACAAAAGACAAACCCATGGTTATACAAGATCATAAGCTATTTTCAGCCCAAGCACACCATTCAGCCTACTCCGGCAGCTGGAACAACCGAATTAATTGTTCACCTGACAAAAAAATTTTAACATAAGTAGGTCAGCAAAACCCATAAATAGTGTCAGTCCGAAGCATTGCTGGATCATGCCGCACTAGGCACAGCTGCAGATGCCTTCGTAGACTTGCGACGCATAGAATTATCAATTCATTATTGCGCCCTTTAAAAGAAGAGGCGAACAGGCTCTGCCTCATATCGGCTCTGGGAAGCAAGTTAAAATCGGGGAAAAGATGCTGCTGCTCTGCTTCCTCGCACTCCTCTGCGTTTCTGGCGCAAGTTAATGCGTTTTTAGGGGGAGTGTGAAAGGGATTTAGTGTGATTTAGGCAAGGACAAGTGCATCGATGTGGGTCAAAACTGCGTGAATATCGATGCCTGTGATGAGCCGAAGAAAGTAGCTGCCGAGGCCATGGCGGCCAAGCGTAACGTAAGCGTAGATAAAGAAGGTACAGCCATTGATTTTCCCTCTAACGCTACTGCTTTCCTTTCAGACTGCCTACCGTGGCTAGAGGGAATTAACTATTACTATGGAGACGCCGGCGAACATTTCGAGAAGTTCTTGAACGGACTTGAGTCCGACTATGGAGTTGACCTTGAGGAACTAGGTTACTTAGGGACTTTTTATTAAGCCTAACTTGTCTGCTGCTGCAGGCAACTACTGCGCCCCTATTTACTACGGCATAGAACCTGCTTGCTTCATCAACGATAAACATGGGGGTAAATATTTGAAGGAATGCTACAAATATTGTGATTCTGAATGAATGGATTTGGTTGAGGACTAAAATTAAGCTGAAATAAAAGAGAAAGTGTCTCTGCTATTCAAGTACCCGTGAAAAAAGTAATTCTCCAGTAGGTGCATTTTTAAAACCTTACAAACAAGTAAAAAGCCCCATAGCTCCTGCGTCCCAACACTACTGCCACTGCACTTAAGCTCTACAGTTACTGCACTAAAAGGGAAAACGATGCTATTTTCCACTCTTTCATTGTTCGCTTTTCAGCTTCCGGCACAAAATTGCCGCAAGGCAAAACAATGTGCTGCAATGAGAGATCGTATTTCTGAGACAACGTTTTTCGTACATTCAACCTGTGCGCTATTTTAATAATTCTTCGATGTAGCGTGATGTTGTTAAGTGAAATCACCCATCAGCTTTCGATGTTTGACCAGCTTCCGTCAATCAGGTTTAGATAGCATGTTATCCCCACATTTTGGCGGTACAATTATTAGAGGGGTGATAACCCAGTGAAAAGTCAAAGAAATAAAATTACCACTACTGGAATATTGCGACATTTGCATTTTGTTTTTGGGTGCGCTTGGAAAGAGAGTTTGAACTGCGCACCCAAAACAAAATGCAACATTCCAAGCAGCAGATTCCAGGAGAAGTAATTTAATTTCTTTGTCTTTTCACTCGGGGCAATATCAATTTTGGGAGAAATTTTTGGCGGCCAAGCGCAATTGCAGCTTAGATGGAAAAGGTCCAGCTATTCTTTTTCCCTGTATAACGCTACTGCATCTGACCGACTTTCAGATTGCATATCGTGGCTAGAAGCGATTATGCTGGACTATGAGGATGAGGACATGGACGGATTCGAGGAGTACAACAACCGAATTGAGAACTACCACGGAGTTGGACTAGAGGAACGGAGGGAGGCCTTTTTTATACACCTGACTTTGGGAGACTATTTCTCAGGCGCATGTAAAGTTAGAGAGCCAATTTTTTTACTGAAAGTACTACTATTTGTCCTTGACTTACCTACAAATTTGTGGCGCAAAAGCTTTTTCCTAGCCAGAGTTATGGTCGTTTTTGTAAGGTCACCTAAATTACAAATGGATTTGACAAAAAGTTTAATGTTTTAGTGCATTTTCAAAAATTTATTTCTCAAGTTTTAAAATAGCTAGAGACCCCAAAATTTAAAACAAATTAGCTCTAAGTGTCCTTTATAAGTGTAGAAATTTTTGTCGCTCTAACATGTTTCGTTGGCTCACAATATCCCTATTTGTAAAGCCATCTAATATGCTAGGCAATCACATTGGCTTATTAAATGGTTGTGTCAATGACATTTCAGTAAACACAGAATTGAGTTGCATTACTTATGAGTCAATTGTGAGCCAACGAAAAATATTAGAGTTATAAAAATGTGTACACTTAGAGCTAAGTTGTGCTAAATTTTGGGGTCTCTAGCTATTTTAGAACTTGAGAAATAAATTTTTGAAAATTCACCAAAACATTAAACTTTTTATCAAAGCCATTTGTTAATTAGGTGACCTTACAAAAACGACCATAACTCTGGCTAGGAAAAAGCTATTGCGCCACAAATTGGTAGGTAAGTCAAGGACAAATAGTAGTGCTTTCAAATAGTAGTTCAACTTTAAGTGCGCCTGAGAAATAGTCTCCCAAAGTCAGGTGTATGGAAAAGGCCTCCCTCCCCCTGTACTTAGTGACTTTGGATTAAGCCTCACTAGTCTGCTTCTGCAGGCAACTACTGCGCTCCTATTTACAACGCCGGAGAACCGAATTGCTTCGTCATGGAGGACGGGCATAAAATCATGAAGGCATGCTACAAACTGTGATTATGACTAAAGGGATTAGTCTTCTACGCCTAAACTTCTCTGAGGAAATTATTGATTGAAAACAAGAATTAAGCTTAAATAAAAGAAAGAAATTGTCTGTGCTATTCAAGTACCCATGACAATGTAATTCTCCAATAAGAGCATTTTTATAACCTTACAAACAAAGAAAAAGCCCAGCAACACTACTATCCCACTTCCCCTTTACAAATTCGTTTTCATATGTGTCCTGGAGTGTCTGGACTCAATGTTTCATAAAAACGTTGCCGCATCGCAGTTAGGTTGATTAGAAATGGTGGATTGCTGAAAGCTGGACTGAATCGTAAAAAACAAAACACTTCATTGCATATGCAAATTTCGTGACTCGTACGCGCTGCTGCCCGAACTCGAAAATCGGATACAACTAAAATACGAGAATAAGCAGCCATTTTATTTTGAAATCCCAGACAGAAATGAAATTGAACGAGAGAACAGAGGCCTGTAAAATTAAGCCAAGCCAAAACATGTATCACAAATGACAGTTCTGAAAAGAGGTAATCAGGGCACAGAAAGGGACACTTTAGATGGTAATAGCTTCAACTTCCTCTACGGTTTGTCGTTCTGAAAAATTACACCTTCATTTTTTTCAGTAAGTAGGCATTTTTGTTCGAAGAAAACGTGCTTAAAATTTTATTTAGAATAGAGCTAAAAATGATCAATTTTGACAAATTTCTTGAACGCCCATGAAGGTCTTAATGTTTTTGTAAAACTAAGCTATTTTGGTGGAATTCAGTTTCCATAATCCTGTCTATTCGCATTTAAAAAGAATAAAATAAGAAGAAGACAAAGATGAACCCCGCATGCTGGCCCAGTAGGAGCAGATGAGGGCAAGGCTTGAGATGGAGGCCAGGAAATGAACGCAGCAGACGAAAGCATTGAAGCCATAGAGCGTCTGGTAGGAGGTGAAGCCGGGTGGATTCTTGAAATCCAGGCTTGCGTCGATCTCCACCACCCGTAGAAGGCTGAGGGAGGTGGCTGTCAGGAGATCCAGACTGAAGCGAATCGCTCCTATCACGGACAGGACAAAGAAGCTCATCATCAGGCACCTACAACGCAGGCACATGAGTTGAAGAAGGGGGAGTTGAATGGAGGAAATTAGGAGAAGCATGGACGAAAAAATGTTTTAGGAAAACACTGCTATATGCAGTGATATTTTACCGATCCTACGATTAAGGCAAGTTCAAGGCATGTTTTTAGCTTTCTTATTAAAATGTGAAAATATAAATATCTAAAAATGTTGTCTAACCTTTTATTTACATAATTTCTAATTTTTTGGCTTGGGGAGGAATGATGAAGTGATAACCAGTTTCGGGGGTTTAGCATAGCGGCGAGGCCGATGGCGGCAACGATGATGGAGTAGGCACCAACGACGATGCCGATGCCTGATTTGCACCACATGTGAGGGGAATGGACGTCAGCCTCCCCTTGGTAGAACGGCAGTGGGCCCCATTTCTCTGCCACCTCCAGACAGCCTGCAACCACAAATCCTTCTCAAGCGTTGAGCTTTTCAACAGTTTTAATTGTGATGTGAATATTTTACTTTTCAAAAAAAATTGATTATATACTTTAGTTACAAAATTGCATTCCTACTGCGGTATTACCTTCTGGCTAAATTCAGCCAAAACTGGGTGAGAAAGCTGGGTAACCGATCCCGAGGGCGACATAGGAGACGCCGCCGAGGAACTGAAGGATGACGGTGAACTGGAAGCAGCCTAGACCAGGAAAGGAGGCCGGCTTGCCAACAGCCACCGGACGGACGGCCTTGGCCCGAGCTCGAACTGCGGCCGAGAATCGACTCGGCTCCTCCGCCCCGCTCCGCTGGCTTTCCGAGTCCTGCGACATTGCTTTTCCCACGCCTTTCTAAGCTTGTCCTTGGCTGGCTGGAAAGTTCTGGAATCATCGGAGCAGTCGGATAGGATGAGCATTGCTTATGCTTAGCCTACTCGGTGGGGTTAAAACATGACAAATAGTTGGGATCGGTCAATAGGTAAAGAGAAACTTTGGAGGCAAAAGAAAGGACAAAATATTAGAGGGAAAATTTTAGACTGCTACAGCTAGAAATGCGTTGGGAAATCAGCAATTGCGCGAGGACTGTTTCTATGTTTGTCTGGATTGTGCGCAATATGTTTTCAATGATTGCAATGAATGCGCATTTTGACAGCATCGAAATTGTTCAGCAAAAAAGTAATCTTGCAATAATTCCAATTTAAAACGAAGCAATCAAGGTGCGAAATTTTGAACAATTTTCATGTGTTTTATTTTAAAAAAATCACTGGAACAATCTTCATGGAAATCGATAGTTATATTTTTGCCTTTTTCCCCAACAAAAAAAAACTATAGGTCAAAAAAATAAACTAAACTATTTAAAAAAAATCGGAGTAAAAAATTAAGCTTACGTAGTTCCTATTTTTCTTAGCAAACTTGATAAATTTTTGACTGTTCGGAGCCATATCGCTGTTATTATTGAAATCAATTTTAATTCGCCCGAATGTAACCAAGCTAATGCAATGATAAATGCATCGCAAAAACCAAAAGTGGTCTAAACAAAGTTATGTCTCTTGAACAGCGCTCTATAGATGTAGAAAAGTGAAATTAAAATGGGGAAACATTGATTTCGAGCAATTGAGCAGTATCATAATTAAACTGAAATATTCTGGGATTGAACTGAAATGCTATTTATTTATATTTTTTTATTCCGCCTTTTTTCATCAAAGGGCTAACTATCCGGATAGCTAGTAATACTGGGGTTGACTACCCAGGATCTCCAGATCATTCACCGTTCATCGTAAGGTTTTTCGAGGAGCTCATAGCTCATCCGTCCCTTCCAATAGCAGTCCTGTTAGTATCGCAGCCCATACGCTACTCCAGCCTCCCCAGTCACCAATTCACTACCAGTTCCCCCATGCCTTCTGCAGCAGCCACTGCAGTACTGTCACCAGATTCACCAAGGCTTAGTCTCCAAAATACTAGTTGTTCTCTCTTATCAGCCAGACCCGCCAAAAGCTATCCCTCAACGTTGATGTTTGCATGGACCCTTTTTTTGCTCCTGACGACTTTGTTGCAATGAAATGAAGAGAGGCACTTAGAGCACATGTATACCCACCATGACGAAAGCCACGACTCTTTTCACAATTTTCTGTCTGCTTTGCAGGATAATTTCATATGCACTCTCAGAAGGTGAGATTACTTCACAATTTCGCGGTTTTTGCCGTAACAGTGAGCATTGAGGGAGTGGGGAAATGTCAGGCCCCAAACTGGTGACTCGAGAGCTTCTTCGCCGCAGTCTCCTGCGTCACAACAACGTCAGCGGTCAGCCTTGGCGCTGCCACCGATTTGAACGTGCAGCAGGTTATCACCCTAGTTTTCACCTCTTGCATCACGATGGACTGAATTTTCGACAGAATGTGGCAGATATGACGATAAGGTGCGATGTCCGACAAGGGCTTTTGGCGAGAAGGGCAGTTGCATCTATCGGAGCAGTCTATGCAATGGTCGTCACGACTGTGCTGATGGTTCGGACGAAGCATTGGGTGGATGTGGAAACCAGCAGTCTCCTAGCGGCTGTCCCAACAATGCGGCGCCTTTGTATGCAGAGTCAGGCGTATTCCGAGGTCTAGCAATTCGTTGCTAGTGGATTGCTCATTTGCATTTTGGCGAAATTTGCCATTGCAGCTTGCTCGGCCAGTGAAGTGGAGGAGGAGTTTCGGTGCTCAGAAACGGCCTGTATACTGCGGCAGTTCACCTGCGACGGTGTGCCAGACTGCTGGGACGGTTCTGACGAAGCTCCCAGCCTATGCAGTAAACGCAGACATATTTCTTGGCTTAAATATTGTCACAGATCGGTACAGCCCAGCCATTGTATAACTAATTTTCTACGTTTTTGAATTGGTAATAATCCAAAATTTACGTTTACGCTTACAGTCATATAAAAAAAAGAGTAGCTGCAGCAAGCTAGTAATTTTGGCTGACCCTTGGAGCCCCCCCCCCAAAGGTTTCACCCCCCCCCCAAAGTTTCACCCCCCCCAAGACTTTCACCCCCCCCCCCCAAAGGTTTCACCCCCCCCCCCAAAGGGTATATATTGAAAAAATTTTTATTAGCTTAAAATGCTTCTCTGTACATATCTCGAAATTTAAACTCAAGGAATTTTTATATAAACAACTATATACCTACTTTTTACTGCTACTAGTTAGTCTGCCTACTACCAGGAGTAGTACTAGGATACTGTTTACGGCAACCCCTTAGGCTTAGTCAAAATGCGCGTATACTGTGGCAGTACCACCCATAGTTGCTTAGGAGCCATGGTCCATACTGTGGCAGTACCTACTACATGGACTAACTAGTAGGTACTGCCACAGTATGGACCATGGCTCCTAAGCAACTAGTAGGTACTGCCACAGTATGGACCATGGCTCCTAAGCAACTAGTAGGTACTGCCACAGTATGGACCATGGCTCCTAAGCAACTAGTAGGTACTGCCACAGTATGGACCATGGCTCCTAAGCAACTATGGGTGGTACTGCCACAGTATTCTCGCATTTTGACTAAGCCTAAGGGGTTGCCGTAAACAGTATCCTAGTCCTACTCCTGGTAATAGGCAGACTAACTAGTAGCAGTAAAAAGTAGGTATTTAATCATGTACATGAAAATTCCGTGAGTTTAAACTTCGAGATATGTAAAGAGAAGTATGTTAAGGCAATAAAAAAATTTTCAATATATATGCCTTGGGGGGGGTGAAACTCTTGGGGGAGGGGTGAAACTCATGGGGGGGGTGAAACCCTTTGGGGGGGGGGGTGAAACCTTTGGGGGGGGGGGCTCAGGGAGTCAGCCGTAATTTTGCTCAGCCAACTGGCAAACCCAACTCCGCTGCAGATGATGGGACGCTGTCCATCAAGCCAGGCAACTACTCTGCATGCAGCAGGACTCCAAGGGAGGCTCGCCTGTCAGCAGACATCCTCCGCGGTGGACGCTCCCTCGACTACTGCCTCTATCAGTGCCAGGCTCAGGCCAGTCGCAATCGCTCCAGCAGCAGCATTCAGTTGATTTTATCTATTTTCTCCTCCCAGCCTTGAAGCAAAGATTGATTGAGGCAATTCATGTCTGCGGCAGTGTTCGAGGATCTCCTGACCGTATTCTCAGAGGATCGTCTTCTAGACGTCTGTGGAGATGCAGCGCTGGAAGCCTGTCGAGACGCCTGCCCCCGCATAGCCTGCGAACGAGCTCAGACTCGCAGCCCGCTGCTGCAGTGGCAACAGGTCTTCTTGCGGTCTTCTTTTGGACCTAATCAATCTGAGGCACCAGCTCTCTTTGACGCCAGACCCAATTAGAAGGAGGCAATTGAATACTTGTTGACCCTGACTGGTTTGGGCCGCTCGAACTTCAATTCAATTCCTCCTCATTAAATTGACCAATAGCTGGCCATAACAGCCCTCTAGCTCTGCCCACATCTGCAATCTGCTGAGAGGCAGCTGATGATTGCAGAAGCTGGGGATGGCCTGGGACTGGCTGTGCTCTGAGAACGCCGACCAATTGAGCAGCCTCCGCTCCTGTGCAGAGCTCACCCAGGTGGCCACGGTCTGTAGCAACTGCAGCGCCCCCGTCGGTGCTTCCTCCCTAGAGCAGTGCCGGTTGGCCCTCTTCCTCCACACTAATGCAAGAAAGGGATTTCCGACCTGTACAGAGCAGGCGCTTGCCGTTTGCTGTGTGAGGGTGAGTTGCTGGGTGAACGTTGCGCTCACGAGACGAAGCTGAGCCGTTTCCGCGCCCGCTTCCTGCTCCACGCCTTCAGCCATGCTGATATTCCCGTCTGAACTATTTTTTTTTGGGAAAATTAAATTTTTTATTAAAATGGAAAAATTATAATAAAAGGGTGTGGAGAATAATTGAAGATGCCAGAGGAAACGTGTGATTTGGTCCAATCGGCTGCACTGCGCGTCGCGTTTGGTCTCCAGGAGAAGAGTTAGAATTTGAGGGCCTGAAACCCTTTAAAAAGTCATTTTACAGACGATTACCGGAAATTCTTACCAGTGCTTAAAAACTTGGAAGTTGCGGAAAGCGAAGAAACGGGAAGTGATTTGGAGATTGATGATTTAGAATAATAATCGTGGAGGCTGCTTTTAAAACTCTGCCCGTCGATTGCTTTCAGCTATCGTTTCATTTTAGCAAATAAGAAAGTTGTTTAAAATTAATTTCAATAAAAGTCCCACATTTGCCTAGACCATGTGATAAAAGCAAACCACCTGAGTAGACACATGATGGCAGTGAGTGACTTTGTGGGATTTCAAACCTGCAGACTGGTTCTCTCAAGGGTACAATTTAGGCCAGTATTGTCTCCTAAACATGAGTTCGTTAATTAAGACGCGTTTTGTGAGAAGAGCACGAATGACCCAAGGGTCGAGACCCATGGTTTTCTGACCCCCCCCCCTTTTTTTATGATGGGAATCAAAAGATCTAAATATGAGAAGTAAAATTTATAAATATACTTGGTGTGGTGTTATACAGCAGGAACTTAGCCAGATTCTCTTTCATAGTCACAGGAAGGGAAGAGCCGCAGAGCGGAACAGGTTAGGGCATCTCGGGGAAAATATACAGACTGAACCCGGCCTCCCTTCCACCCGCCTCATTGACATAGGCCGACGAAACCGGCTTGGGAAACGTCACAGCGCACCCGCGGGGCAGCCAGGAAGGGCGGTAGTGATCACACCATCAGCTAGACAGGCAGAGGAACGGGGCCTCGGATCTAAGCTACAAGCAGTACGACTACGGGGGCCGGGGAACATCTTTAGAGCCAGCTCGGTGAAGAATTCTGGGTCGGTGCCGCAGATCGGAACCACCCCGCTGCACAAGAACTCGATCGAGTATGCGATGTTCGATGGGCATCAGTACTCCAGAGTGGAAGTCAAAGCGATGACAGGGATGGTTCATGCTCGAAACGCACTCTCAACCTCCGGTCTTGAGTTCGCGAACGGAGTCTTTGTCTCCACTCTCTAACTCGTCATCGTGTACTTGTTCCCCATGGAGTACAATGGGAGATCCAAGTGAGAAGGGCTCCCACGGTGATGACTGCCGAAGTGACTCCAATGACTCCAACGACCGGATCAGCGAGAGTCGAGCTGATACCGCTGACACTTGACCACGTGATGTTCGCGATGTCTCTGAGACCTCCGGCTATAGATCCAACTAGACCACCTGCAACCTGATTGTGCCGGGTAGTTCCTGGAGTCTTATTGTTGAAGCTGAAGGAGGCAGAGCTGGTCCGCTCAGTAAGCTCGCCGATCTTTCTCTCCAATGCTGGTAAGCTGGACGAGTAAGCGACAAGCTCGGCGAACGGAGGCATCAGCCGCGAGTGGAACAGGACCGGAGTGTCGTATGTGATTTCAGGTCGGAATTGATGCTTGCCCGGTGACTGGATGAGTGTGGCGAAGGAGCTGTGCATGAAGTTCTTGAAAATAGCGCTGCCCCATCCATTACCAGAGGCTTCTATGGGTTGGAGTGGATGTACGTTGCTACAGTCGGTGACAGGGCTGTGACGAGTAAGATCTACTCCTCCGTTGTCAGGTAGGAAGAGAAGTTCTCCTGTCTTGAGCTTCACGGGAAGGAAGACGTAGCACGTCTGTTCTCCAGGCAGTTGATGATTTGTGTACACCTTCTCCACCTCCACTTCTTGGCACTGAGCTATGTAGATGGCCGCTCCCCACATCTCTGCTGAGATGTCCTGGCGACCAGTGATGGCTCTGACTCCGTTAGTTGGGCTCAGTTGTACCATCTGCTTCAGCACCTGGTACTGGCGCTCCTCCAGCATGCACATTCGATGTTCGTCGTTCGATTCCACTCTCTCTATCAAGTCCACCAGCTCGTCCACTATGTAGTGGAGTTTCGCTTCCACTGGATCATGTTGTTGGATCCAGCTTTCTATACAAACCAGTGTCTCGTGGACGGTCCCCTCCCGCACATCTTCGTCTACGTCTTGGTGAGATGTCGCCGTGGCGGACGGGCGCGAGGAGGAGGTCCTAGGTTGAAGCGTGCTTCCTTCCTTTGTGGGTGGACTCCGACCAGTGTTAGGATCGTCTTCTAGAAATGCGTCCTCACCGTTGAGCCGAGACAGTCCCTTCACCTCTTTAGCGTCCTTGAAGAGCTCGTCAGTCAGCCTCTCCCATCTCTCCCACTTCTTCCAGTTTTCCCTTTCTTCTGCCGTGGGGGGTGCTTCTTCCCTCTTGTCCCGCCTCGAGGAGTGGTTCTGGGACCATCGGTCGTTGTCGCTGCCTTCCTTGGTATAGTTGATGTACAACGCTCCTCCCTCGTGCAAAAGCAGCGTTCCGGGCGGGAGACATCCCAGATTTGGTTTGGTGTACGGAAAGTCCTTCTCAGGAGGATAGGTGGAGAAGGTCGCGGAGAGCTGAGGGAGGCGCACTTGAGAACCCATCACTTCACCTTCGAAACTTCCGAAGTGGCGGAAGGGACAGTGTCTGAGGATGGGTGTGTCATTCCAAACGATGGTATACTGGGGCTGCACACAGCTCTCCTCTCCGACGTGACACCCTTTGAGAGAACCAAGGTCCGAAGTGAGAGCCTGGTGTCCAGCATACACCGTCCCCTCAAGAAGGTACAGGTTGGCCATCTGGTAGACGTGGGTGTCTGAACAGCGATGCCACTCCCGAGACTGTGATCGGTTGGTGGTCCAGAGGGAGTTGTCCAGTTGAACTAACTTCGACCCTCTAAACTCCTGCTCCGTCCATGCATGATTACACTCGTCAGCGGGGACGCTCATCCTCTTGATCGATCCGCCGGGTTCCCTCTTGAGGGAGGGGAGCGGTTCGTCCCTCTGCGCGTTGATGGTCAGTATCTCCAGGATGCATTGAGCTGCCGGGACGCTAGGTCCTTCTGTGGTGGGAAGCCATAAGTCCACCTCGTGATGCGATCTTTTGGCTGGTTGTTCATACACTGAGCAGTCTCTGGATCATTCTGGGAGAAGGAAGGGTCTGCCACCTCCGTTGGGCCGATAGCACAGTTGGAACTTCATGCCCGTTGGTAACAACCTTTGGACTAGTCGAGAAGTGGACGAGGTTGGGGTGGGTCGGCTGCGTGGTAGCTGGAGTAACCAAGCACATCGCCATGAGCATCATAGTTATGGTGCTTCCTCCTAGTCTCCTCATCACTACCCTCGTTTCTGGAGTTCGGCGTTCCGTTCGAGGAGTGGACCTCTTCCTGTTTTCCCGAGGTCCCATGGTCTCTCGCATCCAGATGTACCATCTCTTGGCCAGTTCCTTCCGTCGGGCTTGCTGACTCTTGGACATCCTTTGCCGGTATTCTTCCGGTGGGACTAGGTGGAACTCGTAGTGCCAGTGTTCCGGAGTGAGTTGTCCCTCGACGGCTTGTAACCGACCTCGTGACCGAGGATCCACGGCCAGTCTCTGTCTCCGAACTTCCTCAACCAGGGTCCTCATCTGAAGCGTGTACCCCTTTGCCTTCATTCCGTTCTTGTCGAACAGCTCCAGGATGAAGGGGAGGTCCATCCGACTCAGTACACGGGCGAGTTGGTCAATGTCTGTTTTCTCCGCTGGTACTGTCTCTCTACGAGGGTAGAGAGAGCGTGGGGTCCAACGGAGCCTCAGGTGCCTCAGATCTGGCGGTGGGAGTCCTGGAAGCGTTCCTTCCCCTAGTAGGCTCTCCTCCATGGGAGTTACCACCAACAGGGAGCGCCAAGCAGCTCGATCCATTAAGAGATGAGTGACCCGTGTTAGCCTCGACAGGATGAACAGTCGTTCCTCTGCCTCCGTTTCTAGGCCATGAAGGTCTAGCAGCGTGAGGTGCGTCATCATCGGGAAGCACAACAGCCTCCTCGGTGGTGTCAGCAGTTCCTCTGCGGAGGCGCACCCCACATACTGCACCTGGGTAACTGTCGTCGGTAGATCTTTGATATCCGCTGTAGTGGCCACGTCGAGCTTTGGCGCAAGAGCACTCAGCCCCATGAACGGGCCAACTATCCTCAGCCGTTTGAGCTCCGTCAACGGAATCAACCCCGTGGGTACATCCCAGGAAGGTACCTTGGTTCCCCAAGTCTGTATGTCCAGTATAGCCAGTCCCGCTGGGAGCATGTCCCAGACTCCTACCCACCATTTCCCAGCTTCCTCCTTGGGTCCAGCCGATGTGAGTCGCGGCAGAGAAAGGCACTTGAGGTTTGGAGTGAGCCTACTCAGATCAGGCATCCGGATCATTGCTTGTCGGTTGAAAGTTAAGTTCCTCAGCTGAGGTAGTGGTTGGTTCCAACGGATCTCCACTACATCCTTCTTTGTTGTCTCCAAACTGAGGTGAAGAGCTTGGAGCCGGGGTAGTCAAGATAAAGCCGCCCAGTCCTTGGTGTTGAAATAGGCACGGCCGTAGATGGTCAGCCTCCTGAGCTCGGGAGCTCACTTCACCACGTCCGTCACGGAGATGCCTGATCCGATGGACATCCATCTCACGTTTGGTTTGGTGAGGTGCCCCAAGGTCCCTCTCCACACTGCCACTCCCTCTATCCCAGGTGGCAGCGCGTTCCAAATGGTGGGTGAGATGACTTGGAGTTTCAAGACTCTAAGTCTTGTACTCTGCTGTAGACACTGCATAAATGTCTGATGGTAGACATTAATGGTGAAGTAGTCGGCTTTGGCTCTCTTATAGCCCTTGAGTGTCCTCATCTGCTTCACTCGTGGGAGAGGGGTGACGTAGTCGTGCTCCAGGGGTGGATGGAGATGTGCCAAGGGAAGCGTAGCTTCGAGGGACCCAACTTGGAGTACTCTGCTCATGGGCAAGTGGCCCTCCTCCCTTCCCCGTCTCGGCATATAGTACTCTATGGCCTCGCTCTCCAGGAGGTCACAGACGTATGGTGTCCTCCATGACATCTTCCTCCTTTGCGGTGGTTTTGGCTGGACTGCTCTCTCCTCCGTCAGGATCTCGGACTCCGCAGTGGCTCCTTCCTTCGCCTCCTCCGGGACTGGTTCCGGAAGGATTACCATTGGCAGCTCTCCTATCGCCTCTCCCAAGTTCAATTCCTGGATCGTCCGGCCCAGATCATTGTCGCTCATGAGATCGGCAATCGAGAAGTCCGTCTCGATCTCGCTCCAGTCTACTCCCATCATGAGCATGCTTGATGAGGATCCTGTCGTGGTGTCATCTTGAAACATGTCCTCGGGTCCACCATGATCGAAGAACGAGTGAGGCATGCAGTTCCCTCCGACGCTTCCTCGTCCCAGCTGTTCCCTAGTCCTTACTAGCTTGGCCCAGACGAAACGGTGTAAGGGCTCATAGATCTCCTCGTCGAGTTGGTACCGGCGTCAATTCAAGTCTCATTCCAGAACTGTCAGCTTCTCCCTCGATGCCCCGTGGTTGGCGAGGGGATCAACTCAGTTGTCCAAGATCTCTCTCAGCCGTCGGTGAGTGAGGGGAGGGACGATTACATTCTCGAGGCTCAAACAGTGTCTCTTCCGCGGTCCTGGTCCATCACTTTCCTCGTCCTTCCTTGTGCCCTCTGTTCCTCCATTCATCAGGATGGTACTCCTCTGGTGATGGCCTTCTCTGACAGTGAATGGCAAAGTTGCGTTTCCCATCAGGAAGGAGCCAAAGGGACTGGGAAAAACGAAAAGGCCTGGACGGATCTCAAAGCTCCGCGGCGCGGCACTGGTGAGGATGAAAGACAGGACGTTTTGTCCGAGGAGGACATCAACTTTCATCTCCCGTCTCTTCCTCCGAGGGGGCATGTTCAGCAGGTCGGGATATCTGTTATGGATTCGGTCCCAGTCTTCCTCTGGAAGTGGTGGTTCCAGGAGGAGAGGAGGGCAGATCTCGCCATCCGGAGTCCAGGCCTCCATGCTGAATTTGAACCCGCTGGGCGTTAGGGCATTGAGTCTGACCTTCCGCATCTTGATCTTACGCTGTTCCCGTCTGGCTATCCAGTTGGAGATGATGGTCATCTGGGATCCGGAGTCGAGGATGCAGTGCATATCTATGTTTTTCGTCCAGTCATCCGAATAGAGTAGTGCTGGAAAGGTGAGCATGATGGGATTGCCTCTATCTCCGAGAGTGTCGCTCCGTGACCTCGGCTCGTGGCCATTGTCGTCCGACGCTAGGTCAGGAGTGTGTGGCGATTGCCAGTGATCCTTTTTGTCGGCGTTCAAATTGCGTCAAGAACCGGTGATGTTGGAGTGGGGCACGTGGGTGAAGGTCGCGCTAGCGAGCGGTGAGATGCTCCGTGGGCAAAGTTGGTCCGAACTACCTGGATAAGCACTGTTGTTGTGTGGACAGGCTCGGGTACTGTCATCCTGCCGGTGGGCTGAGAGGTAATTGTCCACACGGCACGGCAGACGAGCGGGAGCCTCAAATAGCCTCCTGTCCTCGAGGTGGAGTTCTGGGCACCCTCGAGGGCATGTCGGTGTCCTTGTTCTATGCTCGGGTAGTATAAGCACGTGAGAATCCAATCCGGCTTCCGGCGCTTGTTGGTTCTGTTCCATCTGAACCGTAGCTGAACGTGGCCGTGTGATGGGGTCCCGGACTGCTCTTTCCGCTGGTTGGGCAGGACCCACGGAGGGTGGTCTTTCTGAGCATCTCCCTGCTCCTGGTTGGAACCCGGCCACTCCCCGGTCCGGGTATGAAAGGGCCATGCCAGTGGATGCCAGATGCCATGCCAATCGGCCATGACTTCCTCGGAAGAGGGGTGCCTGGGTCGTGGAGCTGCTGGGATGAATACATCTCAAGCAAATCCCACCGCCGCATCTTCCTGAAAGATGGGGGGTCGTTGTTGGACGACGGCTCTGTGATGATCGGCCAGTACACTTCGATAGTCGGGCCTTGGTCCCGACGGTTGTGGGGCGCGATTCATTTCGGGCACTCGTGTCCTCCAGAATGGGTCTTGTAAGCGCCCCCTTGGGCTCAAGCCTCGTGGCTCGGTCGTGGCTCTCCGGGAATGTTGACCAAGTTCCTCCTGCGGATTTGTCGTTGTTGAACGTAGTTGACCTAGTAGCTGACGTCCTACCGGCCCGTCTGGCGTCCTGTTCTCGTGCCGATGATTTCCGTTCATCTCTCCCGCAGTTGCCTGTTGTTGAGCTATCAGGTCTTTGAATGTCCCTGGGCGTAAATGCTCCATGAGGGTCTGCGTTCTCATGGCCTCTCCCTCATAGTGTGGAGGCATGGGAGCCGCCCTTGGACACATCAAGGCCCTTTGGTAGGGGGGCAGTTGAGGCAACTGGCGAAGAACGTTGGTCATTGAGTCGTCGGGCTCGGCCACCAAGAAGGGGGAGTCGTATTGTTGGAAGGACCGTCTTAGGTTATCCGGCACTCTCAGTGGCACCTGTGGGCATTGAGGTAGAGAAGAATTTCCTCTTGGTGGCGATGGGTAAGCCGGGTGTGGAATGATGGTCCTGGGTGGGGGGTTGGACGCTGCGAGGTGCGGTGGCGGATTTTTGTTAATTGTTTAAGACGCCTTTTCTTTGCAACATTTTTTGATAGTTTTTAACACATAAAAATTAACTTTTAAGAGGCATTTTTTGGTTCAAAAAAATGCTGGAAAATTATCAAACACTTTATTTTTTCTATTTTCTATGAGAAATTTTTTTGACCTATGATGATGAAGCTTGAACATTTCAGTAGATGAGGAGCTAGGTGTAAGGTGAGCAGACAACGGAGTTTCGCCGGTGAGTCAGACTCCGCTGCAGGTTGGGAT